>JAOVVH010146447.1:0-13888 GCA_028566435.1 Scorpiodoras heckelii | reverse complement strand
GCATCTAACCCATCCGTGCAGTGAGACACACTAGTGAAGACACACTAGTGAAGACACACTAGGGGGCAGTGAACACACGTGCCCAGAGCGGTGGGCAGCCTTAGCCAGAGCCCGGGGATGCTGTGAGGTCTACACCTGTAGAGAAGTTTAAATGCAGAAAAACCCATAGGGGTTCTTACTGTGAACAAGAGGGGCTCAAGCCACTTATACCAATTTTTAGCATCCTCATACACAAATTTATGGATCATGTTTTTGAGTGTTTCATTAAATAGTTTGACCAGCCCATCCATTTGCCAGTGGTAAAAGCTGGTATGAACAATTGAATCCCCAGTAGGTCATACAGCTTGTGCAGAGTGCGTGACATGAAAGTTGTGCCGTGATCTGTCAGGATCTCTTTCGGGATCCTGACCTGGGTGATATCGCTGAAGAGTGCTGCTGCAACACTATGTGCTGAGATGTTGTGAAATGGCATTGCTTCCGGTTATCGCGTTGCATAGTCCACAAGGACTAACACAAAGCGGTAGCCCCATGCTGAATGTTCTAATGGCCCGACAAGGTCCATTCCAATTCTCTCAAATGGGACCTCGATTAATAGAAGAAGGTGCAATGGCCCTTTTGGTGTGGCCGGTGGCCAGCTGACATTCACAGCATGCCACACACCACGAATGTTCACGAATGCCTGGCCAATAGACTTGGGCCATGAGACGGAAAGTGTTTTATCCTGTCCTCAATGTCCCACCATAGGATTACAACATTATAACATTTCCCGGCGGCTCTTAGGCAGCAACAACTGGGGGGTAATTTCACTTGTACGAGTGTCCTGCATCACTCTATACAGCCTATCTCTAATAACTGCAAAATGTGTGTAGGATATCGTAGTGTCGGGGGGACCCTTTTGACCATTGATTACTCTCACTTGGTCAAAGTCATGCCGGAGTGTCTCGTCGCACGTCTGCTCTAAAGAAAATTGCATAATTCCCGGAGGGAGGGGGGAGTAGCCCCCGCCTCTGCCTCCATTTTGCCCTCACACTGAGCTGACGTCGATGAGAGGAACCCTGCTTCCTCCTCCAGCGCTGCACATATCCTACGCCATGCTGCTTTTTTGCAGGACCCATCTGTGCAAATTCCACTCTACATATGATTAAATCCTGGCCAATTTGTACCTAGCTGCCACCTCAACGTTATGCTTTTCTACCCAAAATAATATTGTAACGGGACCCACAGGATATTCGTGAATATTCCCATGCACACATTTAATCTTTACCTTCCCTTTAACCCTGGACCGGGGGAGAAGGGGAGGGAAGAATGGCGATTAGGCTGCCCAGGGGCAAGGAGACCATGTTGACGCTTTCTGCTTTGTGCCAGATTTTGCCACCAGTATAACAAACGCAGTCGGGGAGACAGATTCATGACTCAACGCAAATGTTTATTAACCAAAACACCGTCAGTTTTTCAGCCTTTAAATTGGGGGTTTTAAATCAGCTCTCTTGTCAAGGCTCTCTTTCCCACATGCACTTGGCACCCCTCTTTAATCCCTCATGATTTACCTGTAAGACCCATAAGGCTACATGCACATATGTATTTAAATAATACATATTATATATTACAGTACACGTCACATATGCTTTAAATATTAGTGATTGTGGATACTTGCATAATTTAAGTTACAGAAGTATCCAAAAATATTCAAGAATGTAAGTGCTGATCTTAGTTGAGACAAATGTTTAAGTCAAGGCTATTTATGAAATTATGTCATTATGTGAACTGCCAGTTGAACATCAGTGTTTGCTCCTAACAGATTCAGATATATGTTTTGACACATTATGTTTTCTTTATAGCTGGCTATATTCTCACTAGCAGGCTGAACAGAAAACTAGCTGGCTAACAGGCTACAATAATAAATCAAACTTCAATACTTAATAAAGCATTACTAAAAAATGGGGACACAAACAGTAAAGAACATTATTGACTTGCCTGTTATGAGCTAAAAATGTCTGTATTTAACTAGAGCTGACATCAAAATTCCCAATAGCATTCAGTTCAGAAACCTAGGTTATATGTGCCATGGCATGAAAATTTCACTTCATGAGGTTTTTTTAATGGTGGCTCGGTGGTGTAGTGGTGAGCACTGTCGCCTCACAGCAAGACAATCTGGGTTCGATTCTGGGTCCGGGCCGTTCTGTGTGGAGTTTGCATGTTCTCCCCGTGCTTGTCTGGGTTTCCTCCAGGTACTCCGGTTTCCTCCCACAGTCCAAAGACATGCATGTTAGGTTGAATGGTCACACTAAATTGCCCGTAGTGTAAATGTGTGCGTGAGTGTGTGTTGGCCATGTGATGGACTGGCGATCTGTCCATGGTTTACCCCGCCTTCGCCCGATGATGCTGGGATAAAGCGGAAGATAATTGATGGATGGATGGATGGATGGATGGAGGTTTTTTAACATTAAGATGAGTTACCCTAGCCTGATTATGGTCCCCCAGTGACTAGACATGGCGATACTTGTAAAGCAAGCCCTGGATATCCTGTTCCGTGTTTAAGAATATGAAAGCTTAGGTGGGCAGATCTGGAACCTTCGCCTTACGTCGTCATACGGGGAAAGGTTACCGCCCCTTCTCTGCTTTGCCCACCCAGAGAATTTGGCCCACCCATGAAAAAAAGGAGCTAAAGCCTGACTGTTAATGCAATCGTGTGAGCGCCACATTGTTTTTTCCTCGAGAGACATCATAACTTGCAAAGAGCGAAACATGGCAGTTGTTCAGTGTTGGGATGTACAAACAAACACAAAAGTCTTTTTTTTGTTCCTTTGTGCCTCTAATGAACCAGTGGGTTAATTTTATTTTCTCTGGAAATGTGCCGACACAACTTCACAAAGTTGTGTATGCGCCAAACATTTCGCCGATGACTGTTTCCTCAACTTGGGCCAATACAGAGATGGTCTTGCAGAACGTCTGAAAATTAAGTCTGGATCAGTACCAACTTTCCTTGGCTCAGCTACAAACCTCAGACAAGTAAGTCAACTAACGCTATATCATTTTGTTGCTTTGCTGTATTTGATTACCTAGCTTGTTACCCTTAGTATGTGGCTGTAACATTAGCTCTGCAGCTAACCACTATCAGAGAATACACACACTAATGGGAGTGTTGTACACTTCTTATTTGGATAATCATTCTGCTGTTAGTGTTATGACGCAAACGATATCTGCCTTTCCCCTCATTGATATGACTGAGTGAGCGCCTCTGCAAACCAGGTGATCAGATGAGAATAAGCAAAATTACAGCACTGGGGCTACAGGCACTGAACTCAACTGCTTGGATATCAAGGGAATGTCCCGGATCTTAAATGTTATTCACTAAACATGCTTATCTTCTATCTTCTTACAACTTGCACCTGGAATATATACAAAGTAATAAATTGAGTACTAATTAGCGCATGGTGCTGTGGCCACAAGCTGGTCGAGGCCACTCCCCCACCCTCCACCTTGCCTCGCCTCTCTCCTCCTCATTATCATTTAAAGCTACAGACCAGACACAGAAATGGCATGTCCTATGGAAAGCTCATTGTGGGACTGGCTCAAAGTGGCTGTAATTCTGCACCAAGGCTGAATTTCAGGAAAGAGACTTCAGATACATTATTAGGGGACCACTAAGGTCTATATGAAAGCATAAAAAAGCAGCATGTCATGGGACCTTTAACTAGATTGCTAACCTATTAACTGAGCATCAGCTAAAGTTGCCAACATTTACAGCTAGTATTAACTTACCTTGGAAAGGAACTGCCAGATTTGTTGGAGAAAATTGTCCTAAAAACAAATCTAACATGAGTTATCTCACATTTTATTGATACACAAATGGCAAAATGAATTAATTTAGAGAAAAAAAACCTTGCCCCAAATGACTGACTGTTGAGAAGGGACCGTTAAACTGAAAAATTAATCCAGCAGTTCTCAGATTGCTCCTGAGCAATCTGAATCAATCCATACATCACAAAGAACCATCACAAATGAACTGTGGCAAGTTATCCAAAATGGTTGGAAAAACCTACCTGCTGAGTATACCTAACTGTATCTGTGATTTAACACTAGAAGTGCTAAGTGAAATTAAGCTATTTATAAATGAAAATAGCTGCCTTATATGGCTGCAGGAAAGTGTCTGTTTAATGTATGCTGCATCAAAATATATGGTGAAACAGAAATGGGAATTACAACCAGATCTTACGGCTTTGATCATTTCTGAGCTCTTCATCCTTTTTTCTTATCCAGGGTTACTAGGTTTATTTGCCACAGCAGACAGGACGAATCAGCAGAACAACAAAGTGTAGGATACGTTTATTCACACAAAATCTTTCCCATGGGCTTGTGTGGAGGTGTGTCCAAGATCATTTATCCTTTAGAATGTAGCCGCAGTGAAACAATCAGATAATAGCATGTTGTTCTGAAAATGCAAGCCCTCGTGCTTTTAACATTTAACAATCCTCAATCCACAGTGTCACACATGTACCAGGAATACGTCATAGAAGGCATTACCACGCACAGTGGGTGGTGCGGTCACCGCCCACGGGTGATAAATGATCATGACTGGCGGCATCTAGAATTGTCGTTGAGAACAGGTAACTATATATGAGGTCTGTCTGGAAAGTAATGAAAATGAAATTCCCACTAGGCTTATGCAGGGTTGTTGAAGGTCAGTTGGAGTGGGATCTCAGATAAATGGTAGGACACATTTCAGTTGCAAACATGTCTAATACTGGCCTGCAGTGCTAAAAATCTTAAACAAGAACAGCTCCTTGTTTGTACGTATTCTTGCACAAAGGCATGCATTATATATGCTGTTCTTCAAAACTTGGCTGGTGGGAAAAACATTTTTTAGGAGCAACAAACATATTAACCTACTGCCTACCACTTGCAAACCTGTGTGGACAAAAGTTAGGAATCAAACCACAGTTCTGAAGAATTTTTGTATATGAACACAAACCTGTGATTATGAGCCCCTCCCCCAGTAAGCTCTGTGGAGGCCAAAAGGATGGTGTGTTAGAACTGAAATGTTGGTGTGGTAGTTCAGAAGGATGAAATGGTAGTCCTGGAAAGATAGTGTTAGTTTTGGAAGGTTAGTGTGTTAGTCCAGCAAGGCTAGAGTGGGTAGTCCTGGAAGGACAGAAGATTGTGGTTGTTTCAACTGTCAGTGATGAGCAGGTTCAGGAGTTGTCAAAGGAGGAATAGTTCACTTCAGAGAGCACTGTTACAAACAATTCCACATGGTGGGGCACTTTTCTTTTTAAAATAAATTAATCAAAATTTAAGATAGTTTTTGTTTAAAGTGTGAAATATTCAGGTGCCTTGCATTACAGTTAGGATATTATATTATTAAAGCAGAAGTAGTATAAGATGTTGCACTATTTAACTGAGTGTTGCTGTAAATCTGCCGCTCTATGCCCTCAAGCCATCTTGATCTGCACCTTTAACTAAGAAGAAAGGTTAGTGACCAAAGACTTGATTAACAAATAGATATTCAGCCTAGACTTAAACACTGAGACTGTGGCTGAGTCCCGAACACTAATTGGAAGGCTGTTCCATAACTGTGGGGCTTTCTGTGAGAAACCTCTGCCCCCTGCTGGAGCCTTCAGTATTCAAGATACCAACAGAGAGCCTGCACCTTTTGATCAAAGTAGGCATGGCGGATCATAACAGCCTAAAATACGATTCAGTGCTTTATAGCTTGATAGTAATATTTTATAATCAATGCAAAATTTGAATGGGAGCCAATACAGTATGGATAAGGTAGGAGTGATCTACTGGATCTACTAAGTACTCTGGCTGATGCATTCTGAACTAACTGGAGCTTGTTTATGCATCTACTGGAAAATCAAGACAGCAAGGCATTACAATAATCCAACCTAGAGACAAAACAAAACAAAACATGAACTTATTTTTCTGCATCATGCTGTGAAACTATAGTTCTTATTTTATTTCTGTGAGGACAGAATGCTATAGTAGTAATATTATTTACTTGAGTTTCAAATGAAAGACTGGAGTCAACAAACACACCAAGGTCTTTTACAGCTGCACATGATGTATGAGGTCTGTCTGGAAAGTAATTAGAATGATATTCCAAAACTACATAAGACTTACACATGGGTATGGTGGTTCAAGGTCAGTTACCCTTTCATCAGCACAAGTCTAATGATGGCACAAATCTTTCAACAGAGTGATCACAGGAGATGAATCATATGTGTTGAAGTATGATCCTGAAATAAAAAGGCAAAGTGCTGAATGGCACACGACAACATCACCTCAACGAAAGAATGCTTGCATGAGCAAATCAAAATTCAAGTCAAAATCCATTGTCTTTTTTGATTCTCAAGGGATTGTCAATAAAGAATTCGTACCAGGAGGCCAAATGGAAAAAGGAACATTTTACCTTGAAATTGGAAGATATGAGGGTTTTGCATGCGCACCATCAGATCACTTCTTCATTGATCCTCCATCATAGCCTCACTGGCTGTCAGAGAATTTTTTGTTGAAAAAATCATTCCATTCCTTGCACATCTACCCTATTAACTCCAACTTGGCTCCATGTGGCTTTTACAAGGCTACCACTTTGGCAAAATAAAGAATATCCACAGATCTATGACCCAGACTCTGAACACCCTCGCACTTAATGATTTCAAGCACTGCTACCAACAATGGCAGAGACACTGGGAGCATTGTGTGGATTCACAAGAATCATATTTGAAGGTAATAATATTCAGTTGTAAATTTTATCAATAAATAATTTTTAAAAAGAATTCACATGGGATAAAATCCTACAGTCCCACTCAGAATTCCCTGCTCCCAGCCACCTTTTTGCCCACATCATCTCTACTCTCAGGTTCTCCAGTGGGGTTACTCTTTCCATCTGGCCTGTCACCCAGAACACTGCACTGCCCAGAAGATTTTTCTTTCAAAACAAGTAAGAACGTTCATCATTAAATCAGGGGATTTAGCAAACAGTCAGAAAATAAGATTCCTTTGCAAAGGTCCCTATCATTAGTATCTTGCAATTCACCAAACAGTGAGTAAAACATTCCACTGCATAATTATCCTGTCAAATCCTGTCCAAATACGCCTACATTTATATGCCTTCTGGAAATTTCACATGGCTTCAGTGTTATCCATTTTCCAAACATGTTGAAACATATAAAATATTTAGTGGAAGAACGACATAACAGGTTTTGTTTTTCTCATGTGTAGACGTGCGCACAGACAGAGAGAGTTCTGTCTCGCTATTCTTAAGAGGACTATCAATTTACGTAATTCAAGTCAACTTTTGGCTCTTTAATTTTTTTGCATAAAAATACAAAAAATACTTCATAAATTTAAAAATACTTCATAATGGGAACCAGTAAAATGTCTCCACAAGGTCATAATTATCAGCTTGTTCCTTTCCTTGTGTATGAAACATTAGAAAATAATAATAAAATTTAAAGAACTGAATTAAATGTAAATCAGTCGCAATGTACAGAAACTACCAATCGCAATGTACAGTATATTTTGAAATCTGTAAGTATATATATTCTGATGTCAACATAATTGAGTCAGACTGAGATTAGATGAAGAGACAGAAAAAACTGAAACCAGAGATTAGCTGTTGTTACGAGTATAAGGGATTGAGTTTGACTTGCAGGGCATAGTGGGAAATGTAGAGTTTGTGAATGTTTCCATGGTGATGTAGTCTGATTCTTTCCCCTCCCCTTGTGTGTGTGTGCTCTCTCTCTCTTCCCCTTATATCTCCCCCGCTCGCGCTCACACTGCTGCCGAGTTTAATGTAGAGAAATGTACTGCTTTTCACCATGCTTTATTTTGTTTTGCCTGGCCACTCAGTGCTGTGAGAAAAAGTGGAAACGACTGCGAATAAACTCTGTACATTTCACTGACATTTCAGCTCTTCCTTATATTTCACTACACGGGCAGACCTGAGTATTTGGGGTATTACCTCGGAGCGGAGAGTAAGTAAGCTCGCTCCGACCCTGGAGCTTTGTTGTGAGGTCAAAGAAAAGCGAAGCTCCCCTGAATCTCCCGACCACGGTCGGAAGTATCTAAAATAAAATTCAGGAAAGGTAACACTGGGGGCTCATTGTCCAGGCTGAAATATTTAAGTAAAACCCGCGTGAACAAGGAAAAGCAGAGTGTAAAGTAACAAGGGGATAACTGGAATTTTGTGACGAGCAGATTTAATAAAATGGCAGTTATCAGGAAGAAGGCAGGTGCTCAAACAGAAAACATTTTACCAAGTTCAACAACCAACTCAACCCATTTACGTCGATAACATCAGTGAATCAAAACCAGCAGTCACACATTTCATTTACAGACTGGATTAATGAGTTTAATAATAAATACACCAACAGTGGAGGTAGTCATAAATCAGCCACGTCCCATCTGAAAGAACCTGCACAGTTGAGCTTGAACTCACGACGGCCACTGAAAGAAACAAATCCATTCAGGACGTGTAGAAAATGGAGATGCTAGCGACAGTGGAATTAAGTCTCAGCTAAAATCTACGAATTTTAATCATAGTGACACTGGTACAAATTGTTTTGGAGAATACCAGCCTGATGCTACATGTGGGGGTGTTTCTCAGCTGGCTGTGGAAATGTCACATGTGCCACATGTCATCCCTTTAAATTCTGATCCACACAGAGAGTACACCCATAGATAATGTTCATTGTCATTACCGATGCAGAGTGCTGGTTATTTCCCCTTTTACCCCAGACACACTAAATGTGAGAAATCAGAGGGCACAGCCTCAGGAGCAGTGTAGATTCACTCAGTGTAGTGTTCAACCCATTGAATATAATACTGCCTGCGAGCAGGTTGTGCCCAGACACGTAGGGTCTCCCACACCCCATAGACATTCCAGGCATGTGCATCATGATCTTGATTCAGATAATGAGGACGAAAGTGCCTATCACAGGGAGAGAATCCCCACTCTGCGACCAGGTCAGTTCGATGGGTCAGGCTCATGGAGAGAGTTCTTACACCGTTTTTTGAGAGTTGTGCTAAAGCTAACCCGTGGTCAGAGAAAACCATGGCTGTCCAGTTGAGGTTCTGTTTAGTAGGGGCAGCAGGGGCCATCATTCACCAAAATCCCAGGTCCTCACGCTGGAATTATATACACATAGTTGAGGAGCTGGATGCCGCATATGGACCGTCATCAGAGCATGCTGCCACTATTGGCATCGAGCTGAGGCGAAGGGTGCGTAGACCAGGTGAGCCACTGCATGCTTTAAGTGATGACATCTCTGAGAAAGTGTCTATTGTGTATGCAGATCGTCCTGAGATGGAGCAGGAGGGAATAAGTGTGGAAGTGTTTACTAACACCTTTGATGATGCAGGTACAGTGCAAAGGCTGTTAGAGGAGAGGCCACGCACTCTAGCATGGGCTTTCGAGCTAGCTCGTAAATACGAAGCCATCAGACATGCAGCTGCTAGCGTTACTCAATTAATGCAATCCGCTAAGCAGATCCTGGAACAGAGAGTGAGAACAGTCATGGTGCATGAAAGCTCTGAGCAGGGTGCGAGTGACCAAAGTTGTATGGGGCCAGTGATATAAACTGGGGTGAAGTTAGGTGCCATAATTGCCAGGGCATCGCGCACATGAAACGTAGCTGTCCATCACCAAAGAGGTTCACCTACCCAGGCGTAGTCCCTAATCCGGCCCCACACCATAATACTCCCATTGTTCTCAGTGTTAAAGGTGCAGGACCTGAGATGTGTATTCACATGCTGATGTACGATATGGAAGTAAGTGCCTTGCTGGACAGTGCAGCTCAGAGGAATGTACTACCTCTGCGCTACTATAATGCCATTGATTATAATGCCATTTTGACGCAAGAAATAAGCCCAGGGTGCATTGTTAGGGTAGCTCGCACAACTGTGCTTGAATCTGGGCGTGAATACATCATTCCAGTCGATGCACACTTCCGTGAAGCGGTCAGAGGTAATGTCATGCTGAGTCCCACAAAAGGCTTTATCGAAAAACACCATCACTTGGTGGCAAGGGTTGTGGTTGATGCACAGCCTCATCAACCAGTCCCTATTCAGCTTTACAACCCTGGAGCAGCTCCTGTGAAGGTGAAAAAGGGTGCTATTGCTGGTTATCTTCAAGCCGCCAATGTTGTCCAGGCCTCTCCTACTGGGCCCTCTGTGGAGTTGCCCTCTGTATGCAGCTGTAGTTCTTCAGTTATTCCTCCTCACTTGCAGTCCCTGCAGCTGTCCAGATGAATGTCAGGGTTTGGCTCGGCTTCTTAACACCTATAGAGATGTGTTCGCCACGGGACCTGCTGACCTTGGCCGCACTAGCTTAATACAACATGATACATAATCACTGCCTGGTCCACGTAAAACTAAAGCCAGCCAAGTGCTGCCTCTTCCACTGCCAAGTAGCCTATTTGGGGCACGTTGTTTCTGCGAAAGGTATTGCTACTGACCCCCAGAAGGTTCAGAAGGTCCAGCATTGGCCACAACCCACTTGTGTATCAGACGTTCACCAGTTCGTGGGCTTGGCTGCATACTACCGGTGATTTGTTAAGGATTTCGCCACCATGGCCAAGCCACTTCATGAGCTCACCAAGAAATATGCCCGTTTCCAGTGGACACCTGAGTGCCAGGAATCTTTTGGACAATTAAAGCAGTTACTCACCACCGCACCTGTCCTGGGTTACCCACGAGACAGTGGTGACCTTATACTGGACACAGATGCCAGTAATTTCGGTATCGGTGCCATCTTATCTCAAATCCAGGATGATTCAAAACATGTCTTGGCATACGGAAGCCGGTGGTTGTCCTCGAACAGAACTATTGCACCACCTGGAGAGAACTGCTTGCCATAGTCTAATTCAACAAACATTTCCGTCAGTATCTTCTGGGAAGACCTTTTGTAGTGCGTACTGACCACAGCAGCTTGCGCTGGCTCCTTAAGATGAAAGAGCCAGAAGGCCAACTGGCTAGGTGGCTCAAAAAGCTGGCAGAATTCGACTTTGAGGTCATACATAGACCTGGATGTCACCATCACAGTGCCAATGTTATGCCCAGGAGACTGTGCTGACAGACCTGCCCTTGTAACACGACAGAACCTGATCAGGGCAACAGCCAGTTCAGCCACCAAGGGGTGCAGTGCGATGTTGATTCCTGCGATGCTCAAGATGGGGCAGAAACTATTACTGCACAGGCTGATGCAGTGAGGGTTGAAAGAACAGCCTAGGTTGCAAGCCACATTGTCTGAATCTGCTCTCGGAGAGACTGCAGCTTGTATGAGTGGAGAAGTGGAGAGAATTTGTTTGACTGACACTAACAAAAGCACCTTGTTTCGTGGCTGGTGTGTCTAAGAACTGTGTGAGGCACAGAGGTCTGACCCTGATATCGCTCCAATTTACCAGTGGTTGAAGGATGGAGAAGAGCGTCCTTCCTGGGTGGAAGTGTCCCCCATTGGGCCAGCAACAAAGGAATATTGGAGCCAGTGGAAGAGACTATACCTGAGAGATGGTGTTATTCTACGGCGATTCTATGCAACTAGTGATGTAGTGTTCTACCCTCAGATTCTTCTACCTCATGTATTTCGGCAAGACATTATGAAGCAGATGCATGATGGCCTAGTGGGTGGTCACTCTGTTGTGGAGCAGAGATTTACAAGGTTTCAGGCACGATACTATTAGTACCAAATGAAGGAAGATGTTGCGCTTTGGTGCCGTACCTGCACCCGCTGCGCCTTCCATGCATGTCCCTCAAAGAGGCCCCAGGCACATATGGGTACTGTTTGCGTGGGTGTGCCGATGGAGAGGATTGCCATGGATCTCATGGGACCTTTGAACGCTACAATCGCTACATATTGGTGGTCCAAGATTACTTCACCAAATAGGTAGAGGCATACCCTTTGCCAAATGACCAAGCTACCACCGTGGCTGAAGTTCTTGCATCTGAGTGGGTGAGTCGCTATGGAGCACCCCAGACCCTTCACAGTGACCAGGAGTCAAACTTTGAATCTGATGTTTTTCAAAGAATGTGTGAACTCTTAGGGGTTGAGAAAACACACACAACACCATTCCGGTCACAGTCTGATGGACAGGTTGAGAGATTCAATGTGACCCTGCAGAAGATTCTAGCGAACACGGCTGAACGATGCCACTGGGATTGGGACCTTTGCTCTTATGGCCTACAGGGCGACTAAACACAGCTCAACAGGGTTTACCCCAAATATGATGCTATATGGCAGAGAACTAACTGAACCAATCGATCTAGTAGCAGGACTACCACCCGACCAAGGAGAAGTTAAAACTCCTCCTGAGTACGTAGCACAGCTTTGGGACAGATTGCAACTTGCTCATGAGTAAGCCAGAGCGGCATTAGGTCAGTCAGTTGAGCGTGCAAAGAAGCAGTATGGCAAGCATGCAGCCCAGACACATTACAATGTGGGTGATGCAGTATGGCACTTAGTTAAAGGGACAAAACGAGTATGGAACAGAGCCAGGAAGTTTCTCCCATGGTATGAAGGGCCTTATTTCATCTTGGGTCAGGTGGACGACTTGGTGTATAGGATCCAGAAGAGTCCTAAGACAAAAGTGAAAGTTGTCCATCATGACAAACTCAAGCCCTACCATGCACACACCCCACTAGATACCGTATGGGTATTCCAGCACGCTGGCTTATGGCAACCGGAGGAAGTTCCACCTACTGATCCTGATGACAGTCCTGACAACTGTGATTTGAACCTGTCCAGACTTTACATGGACCAGTGGAAAAGCGATAGCAGAGACAATACCGACAGTGTTCTCAACAGCTCGTCTTCTGCCCCTTCAACTTATGACACATCAGCTAATGTTCAGGGTAGTTGAGGTAGCTCAGTGCAAGAAAGCCAAGCATCGACTGTTACTCATCACGTCCTAAAGAAGAAACCAACCCGAACCAATAAACCACCTGACCGTTTGGGAGATTGGGTGACTTTTTGAAGAAAAAAAAGGGGAGTGTATGACAGAAAAAAATGTTATAAAGAAAAAAAATGTTCTGTTGTTTGCTGTTTAAAAAAAAGAAAAAAAAGGAAAAAAAAGAAAAAAAATGGTGAAATGTACATATTTGTTATCAGTATTCATGGAAAATGTAAGAGTGGACAGTGTTGTTTAGTCGGGTGTTGCAAGCAGAAGAATAGAATACTGTTTGTTATGTTATGCTATTATATTATGTGGTGAATGCTAACCTCACCTTTGTTTCAGGAAGCAATTTCACTCCTCCTCACACTCGCATCCAGCTCATGGACTGTGGGAGTATTGAAATAAGAAATTCTATTTTTTTTAGAAAAAAGTGTCTTGTAGCACAGCTTCTTACTACTGTTTGTTTTAGGTCTGATCATTGATTTAGCCAGTCTAAAATCCTCAAATTTTTCTCCTGTGTCACGATGGCAGTGTGTTTTGGGACATTGTCTTGCTGCATGAGGAAGTTTGTCCCAGTTAGATTGAATGCATTTCTCTGTAAACTGGAAAGATAGGTGAACCCCCTATTCTATTGGTGAAGAGGCCTGTTGGGCTGAGGAGGGAGATGGCTCCTTATCCTGGGCAGTGCAAGGAAGTGCTCCAAAATATTTGAGTGCCCCTGAATTTGCAATGAAATAAATTATATGTGCCTGACACCCTAAATACATTTGGTACACAATTAAATAGTTACGAGATCTGGTTGGGAGGACCCAAGCGCAGAGCAAATGGTTGACTCCCACTGATGAGAAGCATGCAGATAATGTATATTTAATGTATATAAATAAATTTTTTATATTTCTATTATTTACTATGAGTTGAATATACAGGGGTTAGACAATGAAACTGAAACACCTGGTTTTAGACCACAATAATTTATTAGTATGGTGTAGGGC
>JAOVVH010146422.1:0-13896 GCA_028566435.1 Scorpiodoras heckelii | reverse complement strand
GTATTTGGGAGCAGTGTGTGCATTCACAATGATCATAGTTCGAAGGTGAAAATACTGAACTGTAAATTTTTTCAGTAAATACATTTTTTTTTAAAAATCGTATTACTTTCCGGACAGACCATGTATATATGCTTATTATGTAATTAGGCATGAAACTATGAATGCTGGTAAAACCAACCATGGGTTGGTGTTTTATTACATTTAGCCTTCCCTACCACTCTATATGCATGCTCTTACCGTTGACCATATGCTTGTTCATGTGAGCATTTTTTAACAGTTTTTGAATGTTTCATTTATATTCACAGAAAAAAAACCCAAAAACGCTATTCATGTGTGATTTATTGTGATTGTGACATGTGATTTATTTTTATACACAAAACACCAACACTAGTCCTGAATCCGTACATCCCTATAGCAACACTCCCGTAACATATATTCTGAGGCTCGCAATATATTTCATCGTCCACAGATGCTTTCCTAACAGCTCTGCATATGTTTCCAATCCAGGGGGGGTCCAGTCTGATTTCACAAGACTGCTTTGAGCCAAATCAGAAACAGCAGATTGAGACAAGAGCCACGGACACCAGCACGTAGTGGAAGGAACATTTCTGACTAACAGGCAGCATTTCCAGCATCAAGGAAAAGAGGAAGTCTTATACAACGAAGCAGTTTTGGGGAAATTCTACACCATTATACAGAACCCTAATCTGTGATGAACAGAAACTGAACCGAAACGTAATGGTTTATTCTGAGTATCAAACCAATGGTGAGTTCAACTTCCACATTTCAGCAATATACTGTGTAAGTCTTTGACTTATATTTAGTATGATTGAAATCTAAGTGAGTAGAGAAAGGGAATTGAGCTCATAACATTACCATATCACACACAATCACATACTTGGTGTCACTGCTACATGGGGTTTGGCTGTCAGATATGGCGCTAAGTCAGCTAACTCTCATTGAGTGGTAACACTGCTTTTTGGAAGAAACTGCTCCAAAATAGAGTATGGGTGTTAAAAGCGAGGACGTGCAGACAGATGGAGCGATGATGGCTGAAGAACTTGCTGAAGCATGGTACTGAAATGTTGGAGCAACCTTTTAAAAGATTTATGATCGTCTTTCCACTCCAGCTGTCCCAGAGTAAGGGTTATTTTGGCCGAGCAAAAGGCTTGATTTTTCAACTAAAAGTTATCCAGTCATGTCGCCACCCTGCCTGGCAAGAATAAACAGGTCGTCACGGAGACACGTCTAATACGCACAGAAGGAGGAGAGCTGCTTTCACTTTAACAGTACAAAGTGTGAAACAAACAAGGCACAACACTACAAAACGAGACCGTTTGCACACTTTTTTATGCTTGTCACAGCTCTCGTACGAGTACTAATCATTCTTTCCAGATGTTGTGTCACTCAGCTTTATTCATTAAAGGATGCTACTGAGAATACTTCACACACATACATCGTTAAGTCACAATGTGTATGCCGAGCTGTTCCTTATCATTTCACTTCGACTTTTATTTGTGACAAATAAAGCTTTGAATCTTCAACCTTGAATCTTGTGTTCATATATGTTACCTGTCTGAGGGTCCAATTCAGGTTAAAAGTAAAAAATATATTTGTGCAACTTTTATATGTTTCTTTAATATCTGAAACAAGAAACTTTTAAAAATAGCCATTATATGTTTCCTTCTAAATGTAAGTATGTAAGTCTATGTAAGTAGCCGACACTGAAGAACCAGAAAAACTTGGCCTATGGTATTTGCCTAAATACAGAGCAATGTCACCTATGCACATCATTGATTACATCAGAGTGAAGCACCTCATGGAACTGGGTTGTAACTCACTCACTCACTCACTCACTAATGTTTAGCACCCAGGAATTCTGCTTCATATTTAACGACACTATATGTCCTTGTTAATATGTCAATATTTACACTGAGAAAGTTCCTTGTATTCAGAGCCAGGTTACGCAGGCGCTTAAGTTGAAATTTTGTGCAGCTTACTAGTTTATTAAAATCACCTGTGTGCAGTTAACAATTCTGAAGTTTTCTAGACTCTCCTTATTTTATTTTTTAATTTAAGCCTGAAAAAAAATCAGGGGATAGAAAATGCAGACCGACAAAGTACAATCACGCGTAACTAAGACGCAGCTCTGTTTTCTCCAAATGCCATCCCACGCCATTTCAGCTTTACATCCTACTTAAATGTGGAACTAATCTCTATGTGTGTATAGTCTTACAATGCATTGTGATCCTGGATGTTCGATATTCCATATTAAGTCTATATTATATAACAATAAACACTGACTTGGCTTCACTTAATGCAAGAGATGACATTTAACCCCTTCGACCTTCAGGCTACACTATATTTATTACCATTTTATACTTTAAGGATGGCAGGTGATAAAGTAACAGAATGCATGCCTGGGGAAGAAGAGTGTTAAATACGGTGTACATTAGTTGTGATGGATTGTGGAGGAAATCAGAAGATCAGCAGGCTTTAGGCTTTTCCTAGTAGAGAGATTGTGAATAATATTAAGTAAGAAACATCCCGATGTGACCAGTAAACAGTGTGTAGAATGCGACTGATAAAAACGTTGACAACCGGCAAGGAAAATTCAAATATGGCTGTATAATGTCACAGGCAGGAGGTCTTGAGGATAAAAGTTGAGTTTTTTTCCTATTTAAAATAGTGCTTTTATATGAAAAGGTACTTTGTCTTCGCTGTCAGTTGGCACTGTGTGTGCAAAACTAAAACTGATGGCTAAGCAAATAAGAATTCTGTATAACAGGGATGCTTCCTCTTTTTTTGCCCATTCTTTCAAATTCAGTTGAGAGGATGTGATTCAATTACAGGCACAGGGAAACTCACAGGTTAAACACATTCAAAGCATCTGAGAAAAGAGTGTGTTTGCTGAAATTTTATTGTTATGTGAAAAATTAGACTTGAAAGCTTTGGGCAAATGCAACATCAATGTTTAAGGACCATTAATTCTTTGGTCCTGGTCCAATATTGTTCTTAAAGCACACTTGCCAACTTCCACCATGCCAGAATCACAATTTTCAGGGATGTGCCAGATGGATGGATGGATGGATAGCTGGATGAGTGGCTGGGTGGATGGGTGTTTGGATAAATAGATGGATGGGTGGATGGTTATATGGACTGATGGATGGGTGGATGGCTGGGTGGATAGTTGGGCGGATGGATGGTTGAATGGATAGATGGATAGGTGAATGGTTGGGTGGAGAGATGGTTGTATGGACTGATGGATGGTGGATGGTTTGGTGGATGGATGGTTGGATGGATAGATAGATGCGTAGATGTATGAGTAGATGGATCGTTGGATGGATAGATGGATGGGTGGATGGTTGGGTGGATGGATGGTTGGATGGATTGATGGATGGGTGGATGGTTGTGTGGATGGATGGATAGATAGATGGTGGATGGTTGGGTGGATGGATGGTTGGATGGATAGATGGATGGGTGGATAGATAGATGGATGGTTGGATGGAGGGATGGTTAGATGGATAATTGGATGTGTGGATGGTTGGGTGGATAGATGGATGGGTGGATGGTTGGATGGATTGATGGTTGGACAGACAGATGGATGGCTGGATGGATAGATGGATATACTTTATTGATCCCTAAGGTAAACAAAGTGTACAGAAAACTACACTGTGCTGCCAAAGGTGAATGCATTTCAATTGAGCATATATTAAAACAAAGGGTCCAGTACACTCACTCACATACACACTGACAATATTCCCAATAGACAAGTGCAGTCATGGGAGATGTGCGGTTTCACACGGCTGCTTTAAGCTGAACCAAAACCACAGAGAGAAACGAGTGGGAGACCAGCAATGCTTTTCTCACTAATGAGCTACATTTCCTGCGGCAGAGCAAAAGGGAACTCTAACACACTGAAACAGTCCAGTGGAAATTACCCAGCATGCTGTTTCACTGAACAGGAATTTAGATCTGATCAAGATGTGTGTCTCAAAGCAGAACCTCAGTCTCAATACATGCTGAAGAGATCTGATGACCTACAGCAGTCTTCAGTCATATCAATGACCTTTACTGTGCGACGTTTTAGAAATCGGTGAAGTCTTTATAGTGCAACTGGATCACTGTTCTACAACAATAAATGAGATGCAACCAGGAATAGAATTATGTAAAATAAGCATATGGCACTTATAAAAGTACAGATAAAAAGTTGCTGTTTGGATTTAAATAAGCAAATACTTAAGAGAACTTGATAGGACAATTATTACAGTGATTAATATGTTTCAGCTGGCAACAGTAGATTCTCATTTCTTAGACAACCATGTCAGAAGATGAATCCCATGGCTGTGGAAAAGATAGTAGTTACAAAGCGGTCAAATTATTGGCTTGCACCAAGCAAAGAAAAACAACTGAGGAGACTGCTGAAATGGTTGGGGGGGAAAAAAAACTTGAATGACGGTGATTGGAGATCACTTAAAGGCTTGATGAGGTTCACAGGAAGCACATGACGTGAGGCATAGAGCCCCGTGTACAAGCTTCTGGAGGCAGTGTGATTAATGAACTGGGGTTGCTTCAATTGGTGAGGTCTAAATGCAACAATGTTATGTGGCAATGAAATGAAATCAGCTGGGTACCTGAATGTACTGAATAACCTAGTTATCCCAGAGTCATCGAGCTTAAACTGTTAGAGAGTGGTTCAGGGAATATGAGGAATCATGTTCACACATGAATTGGCCACTACAGAGTCCTTGGCTTTAACAGTGGAATGTGCTGGAGAAGTCTCTATGCAGTGGTTTGAATCTCGTCGTCATCAATACAAGATCTTGGCCAAAAATTAATGCAACTCTGGACGGAGTGTCAAAAATGTCACAAGCATGCCTGCTTCTCTTTCTTGCCTGCACTGTGTAAACCCATGAGGTGGGAATATATCATTTTATTTCCTAATACACCCAGGGAGGCAGTTCTGCCTAAACAGCAACTTTTGATGGTAATATGCAACCCTGCAATGTTTTTTTAAACATAGCTGTCCACGTTTTTAGATTTCCCGAGGGAAAATGGCTAAAGGAAGGTGTAATCCTATTTAATTGGATTGCGGCTGTTTCTTAGTTAAGCAAACACAGTGTAATGGAGGCGTCCTTCATTCTGTCCCGATCTCTCGGTTTCTCTCTGTCTCTGATTTGCTGGAAAAGATCGAACGTTACTGGAATTTTTCATTAATACAATGGAATTAGAGTAAAAAGTTCATCGGATAAACGCAAAAGGCATACACATGTGTGTAATTCTTTCGGTTAGAATACATTATCAAGCTAATTAACATTTTTCCTCTCAGCCAAGGTGAGGAAGCAACTGTTCTGAGAAAAAGGAAAGATGTATTCTTGTGAGAATTCTTGTTCAAGGTTCAATATCTGCTTTGTCATGGTCAGGGTTGGGATGTGGGAGGAGAACTAAGGATGTTAGATGCTGGGAATTATATGTATACAGCAATCAGCCATAACATTATCTCTACCTGCTGGTAGCTCAGTGGTTAACATATTGGCCTACTGATTAGAAGGTCATGAGTTCAAATCCCAGGACCACCAAGCTGCCACTGACGGGCCCTTGAGCATGGCCCTCAACCCTCAACTGTTCAGTTGTATAAATGCGATAAATGTACGTTACTCTGGATAAGGGTGTCTGCCAAATGCCATAAACATAAATGGAATCCACATGACCTTTGAAGGTGCTGTGGTATCTGGGACCAAGACTTTAGCAAGAAATCCTATATTGTGAGATGGGGCCCTCCATGGATTGGACTTCCCACATCCCACAGATGCTTAATCAACTGAGATCTGGAGAATTTGGAAGCCAAATCAACACAATTTGTCATGTTCCTCAAGACATTCCTGAACAATTTTTGCAGTGTGGCAGGGCCCATTATCCGGCTGAAAGAGGCCACTGCCACTAGGCAGTACGGTTGCCATAAAGTGCTGTATCTGGTCTGCTACATAGGTGGTACATGTCAAAGTAACATCCATATGAATGCCAAAATCCAAGGTCTCCCAGCAGAACACTGCCCAGAGCATCATATTTCCTCCACCCGGTAGCGTTCTTCACATAGTGCATCCTGGGACCATCTATTCCACAGGTAAGTGATGTACACGCATAGAAAATAGAAAAAAAATGGTGGGTGGGATAGTTGGTTAGATGACTGATCATCTACAACCAGAGTGTAAAGGATGGAGTGTATGTTTAGCTGAGGATAAATGCTGAGGATAAGTTTTCTGTCGCAGGAAAGGTTTCAGGATAGAGGAGTTTGCAGTTTCCACTTTCTTGGTAACACACCAAGGGATTTTTTTCTCTCATTAACTTCAAAGGACAAAAAAGAGCGAGAGAGGCTGGTGATGAAAGGATTATATACACCGATCAGCCATAACGTTAAAACCACTGACAGGTGGCATGAATAACATTGATTACCTCATTGCAGTGGCACCTGTAAAGAGGTGAGATATATTAGCAGCAAGTGAACACTCAGATCTCTAAGTTGATGTGTAGGAAGTAGGAAACAGTAGTTAACAGGATCTGAGTGACTTTGACAAAGGCCAAATTGTGAGGCCAGATGACTGGGTCAGAGAATCTCCAAAATGGCAGCCCTTGTGGGTTGTTCCCAGTACGCAGTGGTTACTAAGTACCAAAATTGGTCCACAGAAGGACAACCGGTAAACCTACAAAAGGGTCATAGGTGCAAAGGCAGGCTTTGATGTCTGTAGGGTGAGAGGGCTAGCCTGTCTGGTCTGAACCCAGGTGGTCAAGTCTGACGAATTTTGATGTTTTCAAAATTTAAAAATAAAATTTTTTCTTTTACGTCATGTGGATGGCTGGGTGTATGTGTGTTGCTTACTTGGAGAAAAGATGACACCAGGATGCACTATGGGAAGAAGGCAAACTGGTGGAGGCAGTGTGATGGTCTGGGCAATGTTCTGCTGGGAAACCTTGGGTCCTGGCATTCATGTGGATGTTACTTTGACATGTAACACCTACCAAAACATTTCTGCAGACCACATACACCCATTAACACACTGCAAGAATTGTACATGAATGCTTTGAGGAACATGACAAAGAGTTCAAGGTGTTAACTTTGCCTCCAAACTCCGAGGCTCTCAATCTGATTGAGCATCTGTGGCATGTGCTGGACAAACAAGTCCAATCCACGGAGGCTCCAGCTCGCAGCTTACAAGAATTAAAGGATCTGCTGCTAACGTCTTGGTGCCATATACCACAGCACACCTTCAGAGGTCTTGTGGAATCCATGCCTGGATGGGTCAGAGCTGTTTGGTGGCACAAAGGGGGCTTACAAAATATTATGCAGGTGGTATTGATGTTATAAATGATCAGTGTATTGCAAATATATGACACAAGTTAAAACAGGAACTTTCAGTTATATAAAAGAAATAAAAGACAATGTTATTAGGCAATAATCAACGTCGGGGTGGTAACAGTAATTCTTCCTCGTGTCAGGCAACCATCTAATTGAATATTTTCCGACAACTGCACGACCCCAAGTGTTTTATTCCTTACTTATATTACACATACCCAACTTTAATCTCATATATGGTATATCTCATCTATATGAAACACACCCTAATTTATGCAGCTGTTATTCTATGGAAAACATTGAACATACAGGAGTTATCCAAGGTCTGAGGAAAAACATAAATCAAGGCAAAATAAATTGCAGTGTGTGCCGAGTTAGAGCCGCTTGATTCTGAGGTTGCTGCAAATGCAAAAGATGTTATTTTAGGAAGTCAGAAACATGAGATGTTGAGATTTTCTTTTAGAAATTTCTCTCCGGATCCTTTGCTTTACGTACGACGTGCTTATCAAGTTTTAAGAATTTTTGTTCAGTGTGGAAAGCTCAGAGGAAGCAGGGTGTAAAAACGGAAGGGTGGAGACACAGAAAGTGTTTCACATGAGGCAACTGTCAAACCGACGCTAACGAGGCGTGTGTGTGTGTGTGTCTGTGGTCCCAGCTGATAACAAGAACGCTCATTAATTCAGACACATGCACACATGCGCACACACAGACACACACACACTACCTGACTCTCTTTTAGTTCTCTTCTTTAAATATCATCTAATTAGCCCGGGATCAAATCGATTCGGTTTCACAGACATTGTGAGATTGAGCCGATCTCAAAGCAAACACAAGCAGGTGTAGATACGACACGTGTTTCGCTCTGTGGGTGTGTAGTAGTGGAAGGAAGTGTGTGCAAAACCACATATATCCCGACACACTGCTGACTTTCTCACTGAATCAAATGTGTGGTGCTTTCTATACCAACGCCTTTTTAGCAGCATGCGAGACACTGTCTTGGACACAGCTATATGTTCGTTTCAAGTCTTTTACGGGTACTTTCAGCAATTTAGGCGGTTTTGAAAACTAACGGAAATGAACCTTCATTGTTCTTCAAAGCCATGTCCTCAAAGCTTATGCTAGAAGGTCTGATTTAGGGGGACGTTTCTAGCTTCTCAAACCTGCCTAGCGTTCAGGTGGATGTTATTGATTGTTTGAAAGCCAAAGCCAAATTGGACAGTGCCGGCTCAGTGCTTAAGGCCAATTATAAGGTTTTCGAGTTTAAATCCTGTCACTGTTGTGCCCTTAAGCAAGGCCCTGATCCTTCATCAGATCAGCTCAACTGTAAATAATTTTGGATAAAAGCATCTCTGAAATCAGTAAATATACACGTTTTGTCTTTGAAGCTGCCAAAATGAGAGTACCTCACCAAATGATCTGTCTTATTCAGAAAACTCTTTTACCTGTTTAACATTCATTGGGCATTGAAGGCAGGACACAAGTGGGTAAACTCGGCGTGCGTTGTACTCTAAGTGTTGTAGGAAAGATGAAACAGTGATCATCCATATTCACAAAACCAGGAAATATAGAAGCAGGATATAAGGCACTTGTATGTGAGAAAAGCATTACGCATCACGGAACAGAAGTAACCAAACTCAGAACAGGTGAACACATTAGGGTAGTCAACCAATGGCAGGACAAAGGAAGAGACATTCCTACAACAGCAACAAAAGCACATAGCAGCGTAACCTGATTTCTATTGCAATTTTATGGATTGCCAATTCCCACTCATTAGCTAGTTCAACCCTACTGCATGAAAACTAACACTGGGTTCCTCAAACATCGCTTACTTGACTAATATCACTTGAGTAGTCAGGGAAGATAAGAATGCCATCCTTCCCACTCACCAAGCAGCACCAGGTATTCTTTCTTAGTTTCCCAACTATCAACTGGAACTTGAGAACTTCTTACTAAAATACAGGAAATTCCGAAACATGACAGCAAAAGTAAAATCACAATAGCATTATGACAAAATGATCCTTATTAGAATTTTGTTCTTGTGTTTTTGGTTGTGCGCTTGCATTTTTGGTCTGTTAATGAATTTATCTCTTAAGGGCAAGGTGTGAAAGCAGCGTTAATGTTTATTGCACTCATGGGCCACTGTAGTATTCCCTGTGAACCTCAAATGCAAAACTAAACAAAGTGAATTACAGTGCCAAAGTGTCTTAATTTCAACGACTTTGGCTTTTACTTCCAACTCGATCACTGGATCGAGTTCTGCTTCACATAAAAGTCAATTTGACTGAATTGAATCAATTTAAATGCACTGCTGTACTTTTTAGCGATCTCTAAATGCCAGAGCGTTAGTATTATTATTATTCCATCGTCTGTGGTGCTAATTAATAAATACGCCCTCGGCTGAGCACACCAACAATTTAATAACTGTCGTAATTAGCGGTTATTCTCCTCTGATGCCGACCCTGTGAAATAATCATGACACAGGCCTACACGGTTCCTATTTTTATTTTTCTCCGAAATGAAAAAAACGTGAGAAAAGAAAGAAATCTCAGTCTTTGGAAATCAAGGCAGAGTACTGACCGTGGTGTTGGCAAAAGAACAGCAGGTTGCGTTTGAGGAGAGACGGCGATAGTGAGACAGGGTGAGAGGGTGGACCTAATTTCTCCATTAAAATGCAATGAATACTGAAATCTGTAATTTGTTAATTCACTTGAACCTTTATTTAACAGACAAAAGGACAAAGAAAAGATTTTCAGCGTTTTCAATGACGAACTTAATTCTGTTCGTTAAATATAACCGCATTTATAAATGACAAATTTCAGTTTTTGCTGCGTTTTTAGAAAAGGTACCAACTTTTCTGGAAATGGGGTTTGTAAAAACAAAAAAAAAACAGAAACCCCCATTGCATATAAGAATCCCCTTCCTCCCGCCTTCTGCATGTTGTTTTTGACCAATTAGTCAGGAATAAAAGAGTAAGGGCATGACCTGGGATGGGCCGTGAGTTACAACTAGGTCATTTCTTTCTGTCTGTCTCTTTCTCTCGTCGACAACAAGGGAAAGAACTCAAAGACGGTTGTGTAGGTGCTGAAAGCCACCCCTGGCCTTTCCCTTCCTGTTTTTCTCTCTCTCATGCTGAATGCTCTCTATCTCTCCATTTCTCTCTCACTCACACACGTAATTATTGCTGTAGCTACTTAATACCACACCTACATCTAAACCTAACCCTCATCATCCAAAAGTGAATTTTCAAAAAGTTTCTGCGTCTTATCTTCTCAGGGAGTTTTTCCTTGCCACTGTCGCCGTCGGCTCGTTCAACAGGGATAAAATCTATAGGTATAAGTTAAATGTTATGTCTGGATTTGATGTCTGTTAAGCTGCTTTGGGACAATGTAGATTGTTGAAAGTGCTTTAGAAATAAAACTGAATTGAATTGAATGAAAAACACCACATTTTTCTGAGGACCAGGTGAGGGCTTGACACGGTCTTATCATTGTGAGGACCTACTAGTCTTTTTTGCTTCTCACAAAAGGTTAAATACATGTACACACACATTGACATTCACATTTATAATATTTGACAGACACCCTTATCCTTACATTCATCTCATTTATACAGCGGAGCAGTTCAGGATTAAGGGCCTTGCTCAGGGGCCCAACAGTGGCAGCTTGGTGGTGCTGAGATTTGACCTCATGACCTTCCGACCATGACCAGCCTCCAATGTCTTAACCACTGAACTAGCAGTGCCCACAGACTCTGTCTTGCTATACTTGTAAGACCCTTCCACTGACATTATTATTAATGCTGCTAAGTAATGCTAACTCAAACCCTAACCCCAAACCTAACCTCAGTAATGAAAAGGCACCTTTTTGGCTCTTCTATTTCTTTTTATTTCTTTTTAAAAACCCACTTTCCTTATGGGGAAGAGGAAAATGACCCCACCTGGTCATTAATATCAGATATCCCTATCCTTATGGGTCCCCACAAAGATATAAAAACACGGTACATGGTAAACACACACACACACACACATAAACACAGAGTACTCCTGTCCACTTATACAAACACACGTTCCCCATCTCCAGCTTGCAATTCAGTTAATGGACCATTACAGGCTCTATCTTTGTCTCTTTCTTTCATCGTCTCTCTCATTCTCTGTTCCCTGAGTTGAGTTTGCCCAAGAGAGAGAACAATGGAAACATGCTCACTCCTCCCATTTCTAACAGACATGCTCTGATGATCAGTAAGACAATGGTTATGACATACTGCAACATTTATTATTATTATTATTATTATTATTATTATTATTATTATTATTATGGGCTTCTTTAAAATATTGTCATCATAAGTGGTGTGCCTTTTGTGTAGACGTTGGAGCTTATACTTATGTTTGTGTAGTAATTCGAACATTGTGAACATTTCTTCGTTATATTGGTTTTAATTGGTTTCTTAGTTACGAATTCAAATCCCACAGCCAAAGACGGCATCACTCTCTCCTGTGATCTAGGCTTCACATAACTTTCATGCTCACTAGGTCATGTGAGGCTAATTGGTTTGTTTTGGTTTTTGTGTAGTCTGCATTTTCACTAGCCAATATCTTATGAAGAAAAGGCTCGAACTTCATCAGATTTCATACCCTGCATGCCTACGACATTCTTTAGATGCACACCAAATTTCATTCAATTTTGTCCATTTCTAAATGCTTAAGCTACAATTTTGACTCTTCATTTGATTCTTGCTCTTTCTCTCAGTCATATTACCTACCACTATGCAGTACATCTAGTTTTACTAATATATGTATGTATAAAGACATGGGGACCAAAAAATCTGGCATAACCTTACATTATCTGTGCACTGTAAATATGCACTGAAGTACCAGAAAAACTGAAACACGTCATTGCTTGCGTCCGACAGTGCGTATATAAAGTGATAAGACATCGATGGAAGCTTCTAGAGCTGTTTCCGCCATTAGAATGGCAAGTTATTTAAGTTAATTTTTGGATTTTTAACATGGTTTAATAGTCGGAGCTCGTGAGATGGGTCATAGCATTTCGGAGGTAGAAGCAAAGTCTGGATTTTCACGTATGAGCATTTCAAGGGTGTACCACGACTACAAGAATTCTGGCAAAACCTCGAACTTACGACAGCAGTGTGGCTGTAAAAAGACTCTGGGTGAACGTGACCAGTGTCGCCTGGCAAGAATCGTTTCACGTGATTTGTGAGGAATGTAATTCTGGACCATCCTAGAAATCCTGAGAGTTAATACTCACGTCTTTCTTTTTTAAGCAATGAAAGAGCATCTAAAGGGCAACCCATAAGTACAGGACACCAGAAGAGGAGGGAAAAATGGATGGGTGAAGAAACAGAGAAGAGTAAACATGCATGAGTAAAAACGGCCCGACGTTCTTCCATGAATATACAGCAGCCGATTTAACTCGCATGAAAATTACAACCTGCTTTCTCATTATCTCCTGCACCAACCTCTGATTTTATATAATGAAAGTGCACAGTAATTACGATGCCCGTAGATGAAAAGGAGTAAAAAATAGAGATTTTCAAATCCCAGAAATGAAAGAGATATAGTACAAATTTGCACTGGTGCTGCAAAACAAGGGCGTTTGATTCTAGAACAACATGCTCGTGGTACGGAAATTTCATATACCGTATAGCTGGTGTACAAACGGCGCTCTTGTGTGGGTCACGGCTGATTATGCCTACTTACTGGATAAGGACCTGGCTGCTGTGTGTCATGAGCACCAGAGACACCTTTGTGGCCTTTCAGGCTTCTGGCTTATCAACAACAGTGAGGGCATTTGTAGTAAATCAAGGCTGCAGGATATGAACATTGTACAAAATACTGCGTCAACATGGTATGATCTGAAGGTTCGACCTGGGTGACGAGTCATTCTGCAACATAGTGCATCAATGTTTTGATATTCCAGATAGCAAAATACCGTTGAAGAAACATCTACCTTTACAACTTGACAAGTCTTTGCTTTAAGATTACTTTCATTTTACTTTACATCATCAAAATTCTGTGAAAGTATAATAGGAAGTATATTTTGGAAACATAAACTCAGCAGAGAATGACATTTTGATCCTATTAACACAATATCACTTCAGTAATTACACTGAATTACCAGAAGAATCAGCACTGGAGCCTATGAAAAATCCATAGCAACACCACCTACATATGTCATTGGTTGTATGTATAAAGTGATAGACATCTATGCAAGCTTCTAGAGCTGTTTCCACTGTGAGAATAGCATGTTTTCATGATTTTGCGATTTTCAAAGTGGTTTAATAGTTGGAGCTCATGAGATGGGTGATAACATGTCGGAGGTAGAAGCAAAGTTCGGATTTTCACGTATGAGCATTTAAGGGTATAGCGTGACTACAAGAATTCCGGCAAAACCTCAAAATTATGTAAAAAGACTCTCATTGAACGTGACCAGCGTCAGCTGCCAAGAATCCTTTCACGTGATAGGCGTGTAACACTGCCTCAAGTAACATCGGAATTCAATGCTGGGGCCTCAACAAACATCAGCGTG
>JAOVVH010146376.1:0-13907 GCA_028566435.1 Scorpiodoras heckelii | reverse complement strand
CCACTTTCATTCGTCCTGCCTATTTACTGCTTTGTGTTCTGTATGTAATACTTTGCTTCTGTTGTGTGTTAAGTGTGTTGTTGTTGTGCCTTGAACTGTAAGAGTCTTTGGGTTATTGAGAAAGCGCTATATAAAAATAAAGAATTATTTTTATTATTATGTCCAAAAGGATGGGGCTCCACCCCACTACAGAGCAGGTGTTCGTCAGTGGCTGGATATTCAATTCCTTGGACACTGGATTGGCTGTCGTGGTCCTGTGGAATTGACCAGATGACCCAACCTCACACCACTCGACTTTTATCTCTGGGGCCATCTCAAACAAATTGTGCATGTTGAGAAAATCTGCACCATCATCATCAAAACAAACACCACCATCAGCACCGCATCGTGGAGACGTGGACTCCATCATGGAGTCTTGTGACAGCATTTCTCCAGAAACTGTCATGTGGGTTCAGCTGGATACTGCGCCTTCAGCTCTGTGGTCAGCACCAGGGACAGCACACTGAACACTTCAAATAGCTGTGCATCGCGGGCAATGTTCCCAGTTGTTGTTGCAACTTTTTGCTGGTAACTTTTGAATCACAAGTGATATTGTATATCTGATTGCGGCAATCGATTTCTGAGACAATTCTGGTCTTCGCTGATATGCTACATGATCAGCTTCCCATTGAAAAACATACCCTTGATTCAATATTGCGGCTTTCAATATGGCGGCCATGTTCTGGACATAGCCTAAAAGATAGGCCCATTCACCCAGTACTTGCTGTGGTATTCACGAATGTCATTTTCCCTTTCATTTCAGAAATAAAAGGGTGTCCTGAGACTGGACTCACCCTGTGCAATAACTGTTATTTTCAGATCATACCCTTGATTTTCTCCTGTTTCCGCTCCCATTCCTGTCTAAGCTCCTCCCTCAGGCGATTTTCCTCCTCCTGAACATATGAAAACACACAAAAACACACTCATTAATACTAGAGCTGTCAAGTGATTAATTTTTTGAATAGCATTAATCACGGTTTTAATGCACATTTTGATTTGCATTATACATGCAGGTAGGCATCGTAGGGCCATTGAAAATTGAAGAGCTTTAGCACTTCAAGAACTTCTTTAGCAGTGTTTTTGATAGCTAACGAGCTAAGAAATCCTAACATTCAGCAGTGTTCACTGACAGCGCCACTGGTTTGCGTAATGAAACTAATTTTTAATCTGAGTTAAACTCTTTAGTGGCATCAATTTTTTAAATCATGATTAATTCTTTAATGTTCATTTAACAGCACTAATTAATACCCATTAAATCCCAACCCAACATGCTTAAACACAAAAAAATGAAGCAACAAGTGGCAATCTGCAGGATCCAAGCACACTCAACAAGCAAAATAAAACTATAAAGGCATCAGAGATTAACATACTTATTAGGTTTTGTGACTGTAACTCAATGCTGATTATTGTAATTCATAGAAAAATTCTAGAAAAAGGAACAAAGCAATAAAAATAAGGAGATGGTGTTTGTCAAATCTCAGTGTGGATGCAGTACAGGAAAAGTCCCGGCCAGGTTTATTCACATACCAAAATGGTAGCTAATTCTAGAATTCTGGTTTACAGGACAACTGACAGGTAGGCTTAGGCAACATGAGCATATTTCAGTATACTGCCATATTTATAAATACCAACAGTATGATTTCCATACAGATGCTCCTCTTTCTATTAAACTAATATAGAGATGCTGTACTGAGGTACTGTGTTGTGTTGCACATCAGACACCACAAGAGGTCAGTCTATGTGGCTTACTTTTTGACCAAACACAATAGCAAGTATGCATGTGACATCATATATGGTGGAAGTCAAAGCGTTAGTATTCAGCTTGAATGCTGGGAAAACAACTTTATCAAATTTCACTGTAGTGACTAAATCTTCTTCTCTTCACATCTTTCACACTTTGTCTTTCATCACTCTTCATTCTTCACTCTTTTGATCCTGTAGTGAGATGCACGTACAAGAACTAGACTGTGTGTGTGTGTGTGTGTGTGTGTGTGTATACGTTGTTTCAGTGAAATCAACCACCAGCCACTACTGGTTGATTACCCTGGCCTGCATCCATGAAACTTGTACATTGCGTATTGATTCTCTGTAAGCCTTCAGCATAACACTCGAGCACTAGGGGAAACCCTCCAATCACCACCGAGTAACCACCAACTCTTGAAATTATCTCCACATTTCCCTAGCACTAAACTTCAACACTGGTGACCCTGCTTACTATTGAACTATTCCAGAGAGCACTGAAATTAGGTCATTTCTCCTCTATATGCATCTTCTTTCTAAGAATTGATACTATGATGCTGTTTGAACTAGCTTATTAAATTCCCTGGAGGGAAAATTTTGTAATTCATGCACATTTTCTTTTCTTCATGGTCACAATTTCTTAATTTGTGCACACGATTAACAGTTCATTTTCTCAATTTCTTTTAATCATGCACATTTTCTTAATTCATTCACAGCATACCAATATTGTGCCCATACTGTACTGCACAATATGATTTTTCCCTGTTCTAATTCCTGCTCATCATACTAAAAAACATCGGATTCTGGTCATCCAATTGATCAATGCATTGATTTCTAGCTTTTACATTATTTTCCCTTCTTTACACAAATACCTCCATATAACACAGAAATGTGTCATGACAGTATATTGGTATGAAAAATAAAAAGATACTGCCCAAGCCTTCTGACAAGGCTGTCACATCATTGTGGAACTTGGCTGACTAACTGAACTGAACGCAGAATACATCATACAAATTGTGCTTTAAAAAACCTTTCCTGTAATAAGCATACCTTTATTTATTTGTTTTACAGCTCACTGGTACAAGACATGGTATGCTTATTGTTGCAGTTCACTTGGCCTTCTAATAGGGTAGTGTATCAAAAAAAAATTTCAATTTACCTCTCTTTCCCTGTCTGGAAGAAAGCTGGTGTCGACATCAGGGTTCTTTCCCAGCTTCTTTTTCTTAACTGTGGTGTCTAGCAAACAAGAAGAAGTCTATTAATAACAAAAGGTAAAAAAATTATTTTTGCAGCAACAGAACTCAACATGCTGTCTATGCAAAATTACAACTACTAGAAATAAGTTCATGGAAATTTGCAGGGTATTGCTATGTTCAAATGGTGTTTGGGAACTGGGATATATTACACTACAAAAACCAATTAAGTCATTTACTAGTGAGAGGCTTGGGATGCTGCATGATGCTTTTACAAGGTATGACGTATAATGCACTTTCACCTCAGTGAATTTTTTTAGATTCTAATATTCTAATATTCTATAATTGGAACTTGGAAGAATCACTCTGTCATTTTTACTCTGGACAATGAACAAACATTTCTCACTTTTCGATCAATCTGCTTCATCCCAACCAACCAACCAACCAACGAGACCCTTGAGTGCTAGGCCCTTATGGTGTCAGACTTGCATCTTAACAGTACAAAGTTATTTGAATATTATACCACCCCCTATACCACGACATGTGTGAAAATTAAAAGGATTTCTCAAACCCATGCACTGTACATGTATATCATATTTGATGTCAAAAGGGATGTCAAAATTTGCCAAGTCAGCCAAATTTGATTAAGATTTCATAAAATTGTTGTTAGGGGTTTTCTTTTAATTTATTAAGCATTACATCAAAGTGCAATCCTGCACCTCTACTAAACTTATCAGCCATCACATAAAATCACTTATTTTCAGTCAATTCTGAAAATATATATAAATATATTCAAAATATATAGGCATAGACACTGATTAGAACACAGAAACAATAATAATAAAAATAACTAAAAAGAGAAATAAATCTCATTCTCAAGTTCATACAAAGATACAAATATCAAATATAAGTGGCATATAACTGGCATACTATTACCGAATTGGAATGCTAGGGGCTTTTCCCACCTTCTGATGCCTTCATAAATTATAGAATTGTTCCCCAAACTTTATACAAATTTCATCAGTCTTGTTTGAGCATAAACCTCTGTAAATTTTTCCCCATTACTAAACATGAATTTAAAACATAATAAGGGGTCGAAGCTGTATGCAGAAATTTCTGGTAGTCATTAAGAGTTCACTCCAGGGTCACAAGACAAGGAAGGAGATTTATAAGAGAAAAGAAGGAATAAGATTTATCACATTAGATACAACTTTACAATTTTATACTTTAAATATGTGACTAATATTGCTGGTCAATACCATTTCAGTTACATTAGTATACAGTTGAAATAAGTTTACATACACCTTAGCCACATTCATTAAAACTCAGTTTTTCACAATGCCTGACATTTAACCAAGTACACATTCCCTCTCTTAGGTCAGTTAGGATCACCACAATATTTTGTGAAATGTCAGAATAATACTAGAGACAATGATTTATTTTAGTTTTTATTTCTTTCATCACATTCCCATTGGCTCAGAAGTTTACATACACATGGGTAGTATTTGATAGCACTGCCTCTAATTTGTTTAACTTGGGCCAAACATTTTGGATAGCCTTCCACAAGCTTTTCACGATATGCTGATGGAATTTTGGCCCATTCCTCCTGATCTGATGTAACTGAGTCAGGTTTGTGTAGCTCGGAAACACACCTTTTCAGTTCTGCCCATAAATTTTTTCGATGAGATTGAGATCAAGGCTCTGTGATAGTCACTCCATTACCTTCATTTTGTTGTCCTAATGCCATGGCATTATTGGAGCAGTGGCTTCTTTGCTGAGCGGCCTTTCATTTCATGCCGATATAGGACATTTTCTATAGATGTAAATACATTTGTTAATAACTCACCTATGAAGCCTCATGGTAATCCACCAATCAAGAACATTCTGAAAAAAAACAGTCTTGTTACATTGACAAATGTCCAGGTGATCCAGTCCATCCATCCATCCATCTTATTCCGCTTCATCCGGGACCGGGTCGTGGGGGCAGCAGACTGAGCAGGGACACCCAGACTTGCATCTCCAGGCCAGCCGAGCAGCATAGTCCCTCCAGCGTGTCCTGGGTCTTCCTCGGGGCCTGCTCCCGCTGGGGCATGCCCGAAACACCTCCCGAGGGAGGTGTCCAGGAGGCATCCGATACAGATGCTCGAGCAACCTCAGCTGGCTCCTCTCGATGTGGAGGAGCAGCGGTTCTACTCCGAGCTCCTCCCGAGTGACAGAGTTCCTCACCCTATCTCCAAGTGAGCACCCCGCAACCTTGCGGAGGAAACTAATTTCGGCCGCTTGTATCCGTGATCTTGTTCTTTCGGTCATGACCCAAAGTTCATGACCATAGGTGAGGGTAAGAACGTAGACTGACTGGTAAATAGAGAGCTTTGCCTTTCGGCTTAGCTCCCTCTTCACCATGACAGACCGATACAGCGACCACATTACTGCAGCTGCTGCAACGATCCGCAGGTCAATCTCACGCTCCATCCTCCCCTCACTCGTGAACAAGACCCCAAGAGACTTAAACTCCTCCACTTGAGGCAGGAACTCTCCCCCAACCTGGAGGGGGCAAGCCACCTTTTTCCAGTCGAGAACCATGGCCTCGGAATTGGAGGTGCTGATTTTCATCCCAGCTGCTTCACACTCGGCTGCAAACCGCCCTAGTGCATGCTGAAGGTGCCGGCCCAAAGAAGCCAACAAGACAACATCATCCGCAAAAAAGTAGAGATGAAATCCAGTGGCTCCCAAACCAGATCCCCTCCGGCCCCTGGCTGCACCTTGAAATTCTGTCTATAAAAATTATTAACAGAACCGGAGACAAAGGGCAGCCCTGCTGGAGTCCAACATGCACAGGGAACAAGTCTGACTTACTGCCGGCAATGTGAACCGGTCATACAGGGACTGTACTGCCCTCAACAGAGGGCCTCCAACCCCATACTCCTGAAGCACCTCCCACAGAATATCACGAGGGACATGGTCAAATGCTTTCTCCAAGTCCACAAAACACATGTGGACTGGTTGGACAAACTCCCATGAACCCTCAAGTACCCTGTGGAGGGTATAGAGCTGGTCCAGTGTTCCACGGCCAGGAAGAAACCCGCATTGTTCCTTCTGAATCCGAGGTTCGACTATCGGCCGAATTCTCCTCTCCAGTACCCTGGCATAGAACACCTCCTCCAGTCCCCCTTCTTAAAGAGTAGGACCACCACCCCTGTCTGCCAGTCCAGAGGCACTGTGCCCAACTGTCACGCGATGCTGCAGAGGCGTGTCAGCCAGGACAGCCCTACAACATCCAGACATTGGAGGTACTCAGGGCGGATCTCATCCACTCCCAGTGCCTTGCCACCAAGGAGCTTCCAAACTACCTCAGTGACTTCAGCTTGGGTAATGGATGAATCAACCTCTGAGTCCCCAGCCTCTGCCTCCTCTGCAGAGGGTGTGACAGTGGGATTGAGGAGATCCTCAAAGTATTCCTTCCACCGTCCAACAATATCCCCAGTCGAGGTCAACAGCTCCTAACCTCCACTGTAAACAGTGTTGGTAGAGCACTGCTAACCCCTTCTGAGGTGCTGGTCAGTTTGCCAGAATTTCTTCGAGGCCGACCGGTAGTCCTCCTCCATGGCCTCCCTGAACTCCTCCCAGGCCCGGGTTTTTGCTCCACAACCGCCCGAACCGCAGCATGCTTGGCCCACCGGTACCTGTCAGCTGTCTCAGGAGTCCTATGAGCTAACCAGGCCCAATAAGACTACTTCTTCAGTTTGACAGCATCCCTTACTTCTGGTGTCCACCACCGGGTTCAGAGATTGCCGCCACGGCAGGCACCAGAGACCTTAAGGCCACAGCTCCAAACGGCTGCATCAACAATTGAGGTGGAGAACATGGTCCACGTTGGTCCATGGTCCATTGGGAGCTGGTCGAAGTTCTCCCAGAGGTCAGAGTTGAAGACCTCCCTGACAGTAGGTTCTGCCAGACATTCCCAGCAGACCCTCATAGTACGTTTGGGTCTGCCCAGTCTGTCCAGCTTCCTCCTCTGCCAGCGGATCCAGCTCACCACCAGGTAGTGATCAGTTGACAGCTCAGCCCCTCTCTTCACCCAAGTCCAAGACATATGGCTGAAGGTCAGATGACACGATTATAAAATCGATCATTGACCTCCGGCCTAGGATGTCCTGGTGCCACGTGCACTGATGGACACCCTTATTGAACATGGTGTTTGTTATGGACAAACTGTGACTAGCACGTCCAATAACAAAACACCACTCGGTTCAGATTGGGGAGGCCGTTCCTCCCAATCACCCCCCTCCAGGTAACACTGTCGTTTCCCACATGAGAGTTGTCCCCCAGCAGGACGATGGAGTCCCCAGTTGGAGCACCTTCCAGTACCCCTCCCAGGGCCTCCAAGAAGGCCGGGTACTCTACACTGCTGTTCAGCCTGTAGGCCAAAACAACAGTGAGAGACCTATTCCTGACCCAAAGGCACAGGGAAATGACCCTCTCGTTCAGCGGGGAGAAATCCAACATATAACGGCTGAGCTGGGGAGCTATAAGCAAGCCCACATCACATAGCACCGGTCCCTTCTGAACCTTCCTGCGGGTGGTGGGCCTACGGGAAGGCGGGCCCACGTCGCTCCTTCGGTCTGTGCCAGGCCAGGACCCGTGGGCAGAGACCAGACCACCGGATGCTCGCCTGCAAGCCCCAACCTCAGGCCTGGCTCCAGACTGGGGCCCTGGTGATGCCAATCTGGGCGGTGTGAACGTCCTTGCTTTTTCTCTTATCATAAGGGGCTTTTGAACCGCTCTTAGTCTGGCCTGTCACCTAGGACCTGTTTGCCATGGGAGGCTCTACCAAGGGCATTAAGCCCTGGACAACATAGCTCCTATGATCATTCGGGTGCTCAAACTCAAAAGGAATGTGTGTGTGCACCCTCTGCATTTCACTGTTAGGCAGTGAGCTGTAAAAAAGTAGAATACAGAAAAAATGTTTTGTCTAATTTTGTTGATCGCTAACTGTTATTTATTTATTTTCACATAATAAGGAATCATCTGACTAAGAAGCAGACATGGCTCTATCCCAGTCAGCATGTGGCCTAGAGTGGAGAAGCAAGACAGCAGATCATCAGAAAAGGATCTCAGTCCCACAACTGCCAGCAGGAGCAGACCAAGAGGCACATGACAGGGAAAAATGGACAGGGAGAGGCAGCAGTTACATGGGATTTGTCAGCTGGCACATATGGAGAGAGCAGGAATGATGTTGACAATCCAGACATAACATCACCACAGTTGGAAAGTTGTGGTCCTGTGGAAAGTTGGGGTCCTGGTGAACGAGTTGGTCTGAAGGTGTCAGACCAACTCATTCACCAGGACCCCAACTCCAATGCACAGCTATGTATACACCCATGCAACTGTTCCAACTTTTGTTCAACTCCATGAGTGTAATGAAATTCTTTGCATTTACTGACTACTAGCGAGAGGTTAAGCTGTACAGTTTGCCATTCCTGAGACAGGTAATGATCTGTAAGAAGTTCCTCAGGATCTTCCAGCCCATTCACCTTAGCAACTCAGATGCTGCTAATGAACAAAGGAGAGGCACAGCAGCCTTTGACTTTCTCTGTAATATAAAGCCACTATATGAAGAGATGAGGGACACCTGCTAAAGGAACCGTCATCCTTGCCAAGAAATTTTGGCTGATGAGAGAATGTTTGCCTCCAAAGCCTGGATTCAGCTCAAACAGTATGTGGAAAAATAAGCCAGGAAGAAAGTAAACACCTTCAGCAATGACTGGATTTACAGCATCATAATGACAAACTTGTTTACTTGTACACTGGAAGACATGACTGATGGACTTCATGTACTGAGCTTGTGTAATATTAAATGTGTTTGCCTTGATCAAGAGGATGTACCTTTGACTGAAAGAAAAATGGAGAACTTGAAATGCATGCACCAGGATTAGCTTTGACTAAAATACATGATGGTGACTGATGTGGTTTAAACTGGTAATGACATCCTCTGACCTCCAAAACAGCTTAAGTAATTGCTTAGCAGTACATAAAATTCCAGACATGACTGCCAAAGACGAAGCGTATTAGGTTGTACATTTAAAGTACAAGCCAGCAACGCAATACAGAAAGCCATGAGATGCAGATCCAAAAAGAAAGTGGAAGGGAAAAGTTTTGGTTTCACCACTATTAGGAGAAGCTTAAAGTTATTTGCTTAGTGCATTTTACTGCATCTTACTAGGATTTTAGCTCATTATACACCATTGTATAATCATAGGCAACCCCACTGATGCTGATAGAACCCTTCATAAGGCAAGTTTTTGAACCTTTTCCAATTTTATTCTCTTTTTATTTCTTTTTATCTCTTGAATTTGTATCACATGCAAATGCTCTTATACTTGTAAAAAGAAACTGAAACCAGTTTGGGTGTTTTGATAAAATTACTACATGTTTCTGAGCTGTTGTGACATCGCCCAAGATCCCACACAACACATGAACAAAGGATTTGGTAAGAAACCCCAATTCCTACCTATTGATCTTGTTCTCTATCTTGCTGTAGCTTATGTCTATAAGAAGGCCATCAAGCACAGGATATAAACAATTCATTCTGGCAGACTCCAAGAACATGGGACTTTTTTTGGTCGTCAGGGAAAGCTGCAGGGAAACAGTGGCCCAGGGCTAATGAACAAGTCAGTGATGGATCTAATGGATATTCGGTTACTGGGAACAAGCTACAAGTTCTTTGTGGATCATTTTTACAAGAGTCCCTCCCTTTTTTGTGACCTCATTCAAAAGAGGACCAGGGCATGTGGAATTATCCACACAAACAGAATGGGATTCCCAAAGGCAAAAGTCCACAGCCCAGACTCAACATCTCCCAAGGGCAGCATACACTGGATCAGGAAGGTCTCCCTACTCTTTGTCCAGTGCTGAGATGCAAGGGACATCTTTCTCTGTTCAGCACTTACCAGTTCCATCAGAAGTAAAGAACTACAAACAGTACAAATATAAACACATTATGCATACATAGGTATACAAAAAACTTGTCACCTGTGACTGCAATGTACCTAATAGCATGTAAAACCTCAGTGAGCACAAATAACAGCTGTGATTTGAATTGGCATGGACTGGACAGGTCTCTGGATGTAGGTGACATCAATGTTCAGTCACTGTTGCATCAAAGAATTGTGCAGTTCAGACAGATTTCATTGATTGCTTCCCTTCCGTCTTACTCGTTGGTCCAGGTAGTCCCACAGATTTTCAAGAGAATTAACATCTGGGGATTTTGTGGGCCAGTCCAAATGTGAGAATCTTCCTGAATGTTTGTCATGCCAATCAGTTACATTTTCAGCCCTATGAATGCAAGAAGTACAATCTTTGAATAAAGAGATAGGAATGTTATGCTCCTCAGTAAGATGATGAGCAAAAGGCAAAACTTAGATGTTCAGCAGCTCAGTGTAGGCACTGTGGTTCAAATTTACTCTCACCTTAACCAAAGGACCCATTTCCACATAATTAAAACACCACCAGAACATCACAGAACCTCCTACAGCTTGAACCACACCTTGTACACACTCCTCATTGAAGGATTCCTGAGGTCTACAATGAGCAAGCCGCCTAGCATCATTAGCATACAGGCAGAAACAAGATTCATCTGGCCAGATAACACATTTCCAGTCATGAACAGTCCAATTTTTGTCTCTTTGCCACAATTTGTGAGCACTTTGTGAGCAGAAGTGAGCAAAGGCCTCCTGCTTGCAACTCTGCTCCAGCTGTTCATGGTTTGCAGTTCCTGATGGAGTGTTCTTTAAGAAATTAGCAATTCTTGCCTGAAAGCAAAGCTTTTATTCACCAGCAAAATACCGGTGGTCCTTGTCCACCAGTTTCATCTTTTGGCCAAAATTCTGATGAGAATTTCCAGTATACACTAATTTTTGCCATGGTTGGTAGACCCGTATGACTGTACACTTGGATACACCTGCAAATTCAGAAACTTCCTTCACACTATGGCCTTAGACCTGCCCAAATGCAATCACTCCTTTTTGCCATTAACTATCATTAACAAATAGACATTCTCTGCATTGTACCACCTCTGCTCTATTTATGAATCCCATCGCACACCCCACAGGTATTTATAGCCCGATCAACTTTGTTCAGTGGCGGAGCTTTTATACAGACACACACACACACGCGCACACGCACACACCAACCATAACATTAAAACCACTGACAGGTGAAGTGAATAACACTGACTACCTCACTATAATGACATCTGTCAAGGGGTGGGATATATTAGGCAGTGAATTACAGTGAGCACTCAAAGTTGATGTGTTGAAAGCTAGAAAAATGGGTAAGTGTAAGGAACTGAGCAACTCTGACATGGGCCAAATTGTGATGACTATAGCTGGGTCAGGGCATCTCCCAAACTGCAGGTCTTATGCGGTCTTGATGGAATGTAGTGGTATGCAACAGGTGAACCAGTGACATTGTCATGGGCAGCCAAGGCTCACTGACGCACATGGGGATTGAAGGCTAGCCTGTCTGGTCTGATCCCACAGAAGAGCTACTGTAGCAGAAATTGCTAAAAAAATTTAATGCTGGTTATGAGAGAAAGGTGTCAGAACACACAGTGTATTACAGCTTGCTGTGTATGGGGTTGCTTAGATGCAGACCACTTAGAGTGCCCATGGTGAACCATGTACACCACTGAAAACAACTACAATAATTATGTAAGCATCAGAACTGGAACATGGAGCAATGGAAGAAGGTGGCCTTGTCAGCTGAATTATGTTTTATTTTACATAATGTGGATGGTTGGGTGCTTGTATGTCAATTACCTCAGGAAGAGATGGCACCAGGAGGCACTATGGGAAGAAGGCAAGCTGGTGAAGGCAGTGTGTTTCTCAGGGCAATGTTCTGCTGGGAAACCGTGGGTCCTGGAATTCATGTGGATGTTACTATGACACTTACCACCTACCTAAATATTGTTTCAGACCAAGTACCCCCCTACATGGCAATGGTATTCCCTAATAGCAGAGGCCCTTTCAGCAGCATAAAATTGAAAAGGTTGTTCAGGATCTGCTGCTGGGTCAGAGCTGCTTTGGCTGCACAGGGGGTCTGTGGAGGTCCTCCACCAAACTTTACAGCTGGCACAACCCAATCAGGCAGGTAACGTTCTCCTGGCATTTGCCAAAACTCAGACTCATCCATTATACTGCCAGACAGAGAAGCATGATTCCTAACTCCACAGAGCATGTTTCCACTGATCCAGAGTCCAGTGGTTGTGTACTTTATACCACTCCATCTGACGCTTGGCATTGTGCTTGGTGATATCAGGCTTGCATGCTGCTGCTTGGCCATGGAAACCCATGCCATGAAACATCCAGTGCAAAGGTTTTGTGCTGATGTTAATGCCAGATAAGGTTTGGAACTCAGTTATCAAGACAGCAGAGCGTTGGTGACTATTATGCACTATGCTCCTCAGCACTCAGAGACCCCGCTGAGTAACTTTACATGGTCTGCCAATTCATGGCAGATGAGTTGCTGTGGTTGCTAAATGCGTTTTGATAATATTTACGTTTCAGTAATACCACTTACAGTTAATTGTGGAATTTCTAAGAGGGAAGAAATTTCATGAACTGACTTGTTGCAACGGTGGCATCCTATTACAGTACCACCCTTGAATTCAGTGAAGTCCTTAGAATGACCCATTCTTTCACAAATGATTGCAAAGGCAGACTGCATGGCTAGGTGCTTGATTTTATATACCTATGGTAATATGACTCCATGAAACACCTGAATTCCATTATTAATAGGTGGTCCAAACACTTTTGTCTATAAAGTGTATATTGCAAAATATTATAGGTTATTTTTGTCATTAATGCTGGAGACTTGGAAACTTACACCTACTTAGCTTGTTACCATCTAGCCCAAAACATTTAATTCTGCATTACAGTGCCACAATGAAGACAAGTGGGCCCATCTCACAGACAAACTGAACAGCTTGAGAGCTTGATCCATGACCAAGTTCCATGTCTCTACGGCCTAAAGCTGATGAATAATAGACATGAATATTTTAGAATAGTATAAAAACACTGTGTGCTTAGGCAGCTAAAAATTGGAATAACTTACAGTCTTCTTCCTCTCCATTCTTTTCCTCATCTTCCTCCTCTCCTTCATCTGGATTGAAAGACAAACTGGCAATTTTTCTCTTCTGTTCTTCTTTTCTCTTTTTCTCTTTCTGTTTCTCTAATTTTCTAAAAGAGAACAAAAAGTTTAAAGTCAAATGACTGAACAATGAAAATTCTGCTTCCTAAACACTTTTTTATGGATTTTGGGCTATTGATCACAAATCATTTCAGAATTTTCCTATCACATACCACTTTGTAGATATAACGTTTTTCTGATTTCCAATCATATTTTAAGTATAACAGTATACTGCCCACAAAGCAAGCTGTTTTGATCAGTCCAAGCATGAATGGGAATGCAAACTGCAGGTGCTATGCAAATGTTGTCTTAAGCATGAATGGGCATTCTTAGTCAGATTAGATGCTAGCAAGCTATCAAAGCTGCTAACATTTACAGATACTGTTTGTATGCATGGTGAGTATTCCTAATAGGATTTACTGTAAGTAAATTGAGTAAGTAAAATTTTATTTACATAGCACTTTATAACAACATATGTTGAACAGAAAGTGCTGTATATAAAATGACAGCAATTAGAAGACATAGACACAACACAAAGACACCTAGTAAATCATCCAATTATAGATGGGGGAAGGGACGAAAGAGAAAAAAAAATATTCAAAACTTATAAAAGCTATTCAAAAGTTATTATCAAAGTTAATCAAACGCTAGTTTGTAAAAGTGGGTTTTTAGGCCCTTTTTAAAAACCGAGAGAGGGGTGGCTTGACTGATATTGGGTGGTAAGCCGTTCCACACCCTAAGGGCCTA
>JAOVVH010146352.1:0-13917 GCA_028566435.1 Scorpiodoras heckelii | reverse complement strand
TGTTGACGGTGGAGTGGTGGGATGCTTTATGTCCCAGGGCTCCCTCATGTCTGTGTTACCTTCTGGCTCTCCCTTTTGGTTATGCTGTGATAGCTAGTCTTGCCGGAGTCCCTGCTTGTACTCTGCACAAACTGTACATTTATTTTCTAAAGGTTGTTGAAAGATCATACCTGTCTGTGTCCCCAACATAAACAACACCAGAGACATCATTAGACGGCACCAGATACAAGATACCCCTGCTGAGGGTGGCCCCGCATGAACGGCCTGGTGTTCACCAGAATGAACAGCTTAAAGGAACTCAGTGAATTTACAGCTGACGTCTGCAGCCTTTCCATGATGTCTAGGACTTTTTGCCATGGACAGTTTAGGTTTTTATCAGTCACATCTCAACCACTGAACAGTTTATAACTGTGCAGACTTGTTAGAATTTTTATCAGTTTACTGGTTACAATTTTTTTTACTTATTTATTTATTCTTACTATATAGCACTCAGTTATAGGCAAGATTATTTATTATTGTATTTGACACCCAAATGAGGATGGGTTCCCTTCTGAGTCTCTCAAGGTTTCCACGTCTTAATATCTATGGGAGTTTTTCCTTGCCACCAAACAAACAAACCATGTAGATGACAATATAACCATATCAGATCAGTTATTCAATAGTTTTATTCCCTTTCAAGAGGCTGAACTTATGTCACTAATCTCCTCATCAAAATCATCAAAATTGTCGCCATCGGCTTGCTCATTTGGGATAACAGTAAGGGATAAAACCTATAAATTATGTTTGGATTTTTTTGTCTTTGTAAAGCAGCTTTTGGACAATGTCCATTGTTAAAAGCGCTTTAGAAATAAAACTGAATTGAATTGAATTGAGTTTCTGCTATCCTTTGTCTCTCACACTTCAAGCTAAGCCACTATTTGATGTTGTTTCTGAATATATCCCACCATGTGTAAAATCCTTGGCTCTTCTTTTTTTTATGGCTGTGAGACTCAAACATTATTACTCAACATTATTTGAAACCCTTTTCACACGTTTGAAGGTTGTCTGTCCATGAATTCTTCACCTTCACTACTCAAAAAGGCACTGACATTTTGGATTCTGACTCCAAAAAGTGGCCACCTGACTGGTCAAGCAGGAAGCAAGTGACGATTAGTGCGGGGATCTGTATGACTCATGGAGAAAATATGACACGAATTAAAAACAGACTGCTGTATGCTATGTAGAGAACATTTTATTTACTCGCTCTAAACCAGTAGATCTTTTCATTAAGGTAAAGACTATTTAGTGCCCCATATATGGGAATAAGATTAAATGAAAATGGCTTCACGTAATATCCTATTAAATTCTATAATGTTGTCGAGTGAATGTGAAACTGTTTGAAACTGCAAGTGGAAATATATTGGATTCTGGTGTTGTGTTGATTGGTTCTAAAAAAGCCATCTCTGACGTTGTGGGAGAAATTAGCTGCTTTACTCTCCGACAACAATTCAGCCATTTGTTAAATCATGGGATGGTCGCAAACTGACATCTTCAAGTGCCATGCTTGTGCACGGTTAGTGATCACACTATGTTTACCATGCCTGAGTCCAAATAAACTGTGCCCTGGCCCAGCTCTTAAAACGCACCTGGCATGGTTCAGTGTGCCGCACTTGGGCATGATAAGGAGCGTTAACATTAGCCAAACAATCCAGAATTTGGGAGTCAGGCGTGCTCAGGCATGGTACGGATTGCCTAGTGTGAGTGTGCCCTAATACGCTTTACTGTGATGCGTATCATAAAGAACTCTGATTTTGTTAAGAGCTCCTACACAAAATATGAAATGGTTGGCAGGTCTGGTAATATAATATAGGCTGCATTAAACATTACTGGATATCAGGGCAATGTAATAACATGTAGGGATGATAACATCTTTATATCACACAAATGTAGTGACTACCATATAAGTCCTTACAAATGCTGCATTGCTAGAATTTTAAAAAGCATGCAGGTGACATGCGCATTGCAGAATATAAAACACAAACTCCTCTGTATTGAACACAGTATTGAGGATGTATTGAGAATATTACAGTGCTGTGACAAAGTATTTGCCACCTTCCCAATTTCTTCCACTTTTGTTAATTTGTCACATTTGAATGTTTCAGATCATCAAACTAATTTTAATATAACATAAATGCAACATGACTAAACACAAAATACAGCTTTTAAATGATCATTCCCTTTTTGGAAATTCAAAATTTATTAAAAACCTATATTACCCATGTGAAAAAATAATTGCCCCCTTAGCTACAGAAACAAACAGTTAAACAAATTGAACATACAACTAATACAATACAGAATATTACACAGAACACATATCACCACCCATAAAAAGCACCTGATGGGCCTCACTGACACTAACACCTGTTCATACTGTCCAACTGTAATAGATAATCACCACTATGCATTCTGGAACTGCCCCCCTAATACACAGTTTTGGTCGGAGGTCATGGGAGAGATATCCAAGATCTTCATCCTCAGCATCTCTCTCTCCCACACCATAGCTCTGCTTGGTGACCTTTCCTCTATATCAATCCCAAAACATCTGCAAACATTCATCCTCATCTCTATAACAGTGGCTAAAAAAATCATTTTGCTTAACTGGAAAGACAGAACAAAATTATCAATAAAGCACTGGCACAATTTGCTAACTGAATTTTCAATTTTGGAAAAACTTACATTTGTCCTGAAAGATAATATTAATTACTACAACAACATATGGTCACCACTCTTGCAAATTATCCAGAGCTGATCCAAATGGCATTCCATGGGAGAGCTACAAGGTGCAAAACACTGCTGACCAAAAAGAACACAAGGACTCTTCTCACATTTAAAAAAAAAAGCCTCTAGATGGCCCATTGATTGGGATAATGTTCTGTGGACTGATGAGTCAAAGGTGTAACTTTTTGGAAGACATGGGTCCTGTTACATGTGATGTAAATTAACACCATATTCCACCATAAGAACATCATACTAACAGTGAAACATGGTGGTGGTAGTGTGATGCTCTGGGGCTGCTTTGCTTCTGCAGGACTTGGATGATTTTTCATAACTGATGAAACTATGAATTCTGCTCCTTATCAGAAAATCCTGAAGAAGAATGTCTGCCCATCAGTTTGTCACCTAAAGCTCAAGTGCAGTTGGGTTTTACAGCAGGACAATGATCTGAAGTACACAAGCAAGTCATGGCTCAGAATAAATAAAAATGGCTCAGAATAAATAAAACAAGGTTTTCGACTGGTAGAGTCAGAGTCCTCACTTATATCCCATTGACATCCTGTGGTGAGACCTTAAACAGGCAGTTCATGCTCAAAAACCCTCCAATGTAGCTATATTAAAACAATTCTGTAAAGAAGAGTGTGACAGAGTTCCTCCACTGGGATGTAAAAGACTCAGCACAAGCATTTGATTACAGTTTTTCCTGCTGAGGGATATACAACCAGCTGTTAAGTTTAGGGGGGTGTTGGGATAAAATCCTTGTATCCTGCATATTTTGCAATTCCTGTATTCTCAGGATTTAGACTTACTATGTCCGGAGATCACCTCATATTTTTTATCCTATCCCTATTCACCTACCTTTCTTATCTCAGTGCATGCCCATCACAATATACCTGTAACCAATCACTTTCGCTCACGCATTTTATAATCTATGTTTCTGAGCACAATAAATCCAGAATACTGATACATGTACCCAGCGTGTCTGTGTCGTTGATCTCCGAGGCGCCCCGTATCCAGGATGGAGGGAGGAATCATTTGTTAATCAAGAAATGAACATTAGGGTTTAATCAGAAAATAAAATCCACACAGGAGAGAAGCCGTATCACTGTGGACAGTGTGGGAAGAGTTTTAGTCGAGAGGATCATCTTCAGACACACCAGCGCATCCATACAGGAGAGAAGCCGTATCACTGTAGACAGTGTGGTAAGAGTTTTACTCATCAGAATAGTCTATGAGCGCATCCACACCCCGAACTGCCTGGGTGATTTTCAAGATTTTTTCCACAAAATAGATTCTTTATTCCGAGGAGCAGAACAATTCTGTGACACCAAAGTCACTTTGTTTTAAGGCGGGGGCTCTAAAGACCGCTTGGCCCCCCTCCTTCATTCTACACATAAATACAGAGTTTAATGGGCCTGACAACAAACTACATCTTCAAGATGATGGCTTGCAGAAACCTGACAGTGTCTTACAGCCTTTTACAGAGGACACAGACGACGCAACACTGATTGAAGTTGCAGATAATTTTGACACTGACAGCTGCCTTTGGCGTGAGGGTGGTACAAAGCCCAATGTAGAAACGATTAACTGTGAAAATCTTGCTGGGAGGAATCTGTCATTTTTGCTGGTGAGTGACGAAGCTGATGACTGTATCGATATGGTCGTTTTAAGTAGAGCTGAAATGATTATTCGAGTAACTCGAATAATTCGATTACAAAAAATGTTCGAAGCAAATTCTCTGCCTCAAGGCTTTGTTTAATTCTTGTCCCGTATCATATCACTCCACTTTGTAAACTACTGCGCAGCTCCGGTATCAGTGTTTTACACGGACTGTTGTAACTGAGGCGCATTTCAAAGCTTTAAGGCGGTGTGATTTATTTTGCTCTCTATGGCAATGGCGGAAAATGAAGATACCAGTGTGTGTAAAAGACCAAAAATATGTTAAGTGTGGGAGCATTTTATACTGTGTGAGGTGGACAGTGTAGTGCAGTGTATACACTGTAAAACGGACCTGGACTACCATTGTAGTACTCGTCAATGCTGCAGCACCTGAACCGAAAGCGTCCTCACATGAACTGCACTTCTCCAAGTGGACTCGGAGCCTCTACAAGATAACGTGTTTTTACAATTGCTAACTGATATGAACACCAGCACTTATTAGAACGTAACTTCAGTATCTCTAATTATTTTTAGCCTGTGTTATGAGTCGACAGTGACAAGGCATGATAAGTAGCAAGACAGCGAATGCACCAAGATCTCACTTATGTAGATCATCTCTCCCTCGTGCACACACACACGCACATACACAGACGCAGATCTCACACAGGTTACATCTCAAAACACGCCTTCCCCATACATAAGGTAATAATAAATGCAACAGAGGGACAAGTAGGCTAAACTGTTTGTGAAGTTGTATTTCATATATTTTTTTATATGTACATTATAAAGCTTTCACAGAAAGGGTGATTAAATGGGTTTAGTTCTGGAGCCAATAATCCAAAGGTTTTAAGCTTTGATCTAATAAAAGTGTTGAGTTCGAATAAAAACCATTTGTGTGGAATAACAGCCAATTGTTTGCTCATTTTAAGAGGCATTTCATGTTGCATAACACACTATTGATATAGTTGTTTAAAAACACAAAAATATGATTTATCTTATTACTCAATGAATCGATGAAAAAAATTGACAGAATAGTTGATTCCAAAAATATTCGATAGTTGCAGCCCTAGTTTTAAGTATAATAAGAGTGGTGACAGGGGACCTTTTACACAAGGTTATTAAGAAAGATGTTTGTGACAACTGCCATGGCTGCGCAATTGATCACCCAAGCCAGCTCCAGCATCAATGCTTATTTGAACCAGAAATCTTCATCTGCATGTGGGCAGATTAATGGAAAAACTCTTCAAGCCATGGTTTAAGTATTTTTTAGGGAAAGCTCTGAAATTGTGCAGAATTCAGTGCCCACCGTCCCTGGAGAAAATTCTGCGAATAGCCAAGGCCACGGTCTGTGATCTCAAAGAGGCACTGTGTGTGATCAAGAAGGCTCTGGGTTAATGGTGCTTAGGAGAAACAAAAGACCACCTGGACAGCGATGGCTGATAATAGCAAATAAAAGGATAAAGACTACTGTCAATGGCAGTCATAAAAAACAGGCCAGGAAGACATCCAGAAGAGGCAATCTTTTTACTGCTTAGAAGAGAAGTCTGAACATTTTCTAAAAATGGCTTTCTTACACGGTCTATCTCCAGAATGTGTCAGATCAGAACTGGATATTTTCATGGTAACGTACACTCAAACAAGTATCGAAAAGTATACTTATATTGAAATCCCCCGCTTTCAGTTCTGTCAGACAATGGCCCATCGGAGTTTTTCGTGGCCGGCAATGGTGAAGATTATCTATATTTGAATAACACATATCTGCATCTGACGTAAAATCCTTAACCCCGATGGCAGTAACATTCCGCGTGATGCTAAAGTAGGGGTTATTAATTATCCTATAGCATCTCTTTTTCACAAGTGGACATAACACTGGGTGATCTATTAATAATGCAAGCTAGCAATACATATCCGTATTGCGCCATCTTCGAATGTCTTCTCAAATATGGGAGAGACGCTGGAAACACAATTCAGTGCAGGGTTATTTTATAAAGACAAGGGCAAATTATTTTAATGTATGCGACCCCGAAGGTGAAAATGATGGTCTCAAACAGAGAGCATCCTTTAGCGCTGAATACAACGTTGTCAACCTGTTGGGGCACATACATTCTGATATTTTTTTCAGGACAAACTTTTATTGAACAGTGTTGATCTGGGGATTAAAAGATGAATTTTGCTTAATGAGAGAAGGCAGTCTGAATTTTATTATAAAAATAGAAGGTGACAGTCTCCTCTGCTATTATTGAGATCAACAACTGCAGAAATGTGCTCATCGATTTTCAATAAAAATATGTAAATGGATACCGGTGAACTTACGGAAGTTATGAGAAGCTGTCCTTTTACAGATAAAATATTTCACGGTGTGATGGCCTGTGATGAGTTAGCGCGAATTAAACTGAGAGATTTTCCTGCCTTATTCATCATCAGCACACACCCGAGACACATGCCTGGGGAGCATTGGCTGGCTTTTTTCATTAAAGATGAGACCACGGGAGAGTTTTTTGGTTCCTACGGAAACACTCCTGACTATGAACACTTTTCTGACTAGGTTAATAATTTTTTAAAATTTAATTGTAACTTGATCATATATAATCTTGTTCAAGTCCAAAATTTTACTTTGATCTGTTGTGGGCAGCACTATGTATTTTTTCTGTGTCAAAGAGCTAAAGGATTTTCATTCAACCGTGTTATGGTTTTCTATAATGATGATATGGTTGTATCTTTTGTTAAAAAACTGTAGCCTAGAAAAAATAATAAACCTATTCTTCAGAGCAGTGCATGTTAACTCTCTTGATATGTTTCACTCGTGTGTATAATATTTTAAAAATACCACAGTTGACACAATGTTTAAAATGTATTTGTTATTTTATTGACATAAAATAGTTAACAAAAATACATGTGTCTTATGTGTCTTCTCATTTTAAAATTTGACCCATGCAGAACATTAGATTTGGGGGGATTTAAACGCCACAACTGGTGAAAGAGAGCATTTCGATGTTGAAAAGGGGGTGGGTGAGATCACGTTCAGGCAAGATCGCGTATGCACATGTTTTATTCATGTTAGAAATAACGCAACGAACACCCACGTTAGGAATGCTTGAAAAGGGTAAATTAAGATTAGCAACCGTCTGTAATATTTCCTTCCAGCCTAAAGGTCTCCGGTCGTCAGATACTTTGTACGGAGCTGTGAGATTTTTAAGGAGATCCACCATATGCAACCTGTGGATAGTCTCACCGTTAAAAATAAATTCCGCCTTATCATTCCAGGAAACATCATCATCAGATTTAATCAGTTTGTCCATAATATATATATAAAAAAATTCTACTTTTTGCCAAAACAGTAGCAAGCACCTCCTTCAAGATTTCGTCCTCCGGTTGTACTGTTTTTTTCATCATCCAGCACTGAGGCTTCATCAGAGATTGGAGATTCCGATTTCCGAGTCAGGGTAATTGTGCGGTTTCTTGGTCAGCGAGTTTAACCATGTTTAAATATTTCTGTAGGGCCAATGCACAGAGTTTAGCCTTCTCATTCAGATCAATCCTTGACAAAATGCTTTGCATCACCTAGTCCAGACTGATTTCCATGTTCTTTCGAAAGGTTTTGTCCCCGGTTGTGGCATTTTTTAATTTATCAAGCTGATGCTGTGGATTTAAAAACAATTTCTCAGTGGTCTCCATGTTTAAGAGTTACGAGATGCGATTAAGCTGCTGATGAAAGGGATTGCTACACTTAAGAGCAGAAAAAGGAGCCCCCCTGTCTGGTTTAACACCTTTCTTTTTGTACTGATCAAGGTGCTTTTGTCAGCAAAAACTTTAATACATCTTTTCTGTTTTTTAATACCCACAACATTTTGGGGGTTAGCCTATGTTTCCTCTGAGTAGGTTCAAAGCTATTTTGCATAGGCACTCTAGTATTTCACTTGAAGCATCGCTGTATATGTTTTACATGCGAAAAGTCTTTTTTCTATCGATCAGACATCACTTTAGGCATGTAGACAGCAGGATTCTCCCTTAAAAACACCTCTGATCTCAGACGGAGGTCTTCTGGCATTTGAGCTTTTAGATACACAAATGAGTAGCCATAGGGTCTGGCCCTGGCATCCTGGAAGCTTTCTAATAGAAATTTACCATTCCCCGAATACATTTGACATGCCAGTATTGCGATCTGTAATTTATCTCTAGGGTTTTTAAAAAGAAACATGTAGTTAGCATTTAGGTTAATGGTCCGGCTTGACTTTCCTTGTATGAAAATGTTTTGGACTAAATATAAGATACTTAAGCTTCTGTTGGGTGTATATTTTGTAAAACCTTTTTGGATCTCATTATTTTTACTGGCGGTCTCCATCAAATCATCAACTACTAATAAATTTGTTTTGGTTGGGGGAAATAATTTGTGGTCACACAACGAAGCAGGAATCCCTTGAATAAAATGCACATTTATATTTGACGCTAATTCATCATACAATGTTTGCCAGCAATTGTAACACCAGACAATATTATCAGGGACTTTAGACATTACATGGTCACAATTTTCTAACAACATTGTAATGATCTCACACAAACGAACAAGTGCAGTAATATTTATTTACACGCAGGTGGCGACAACAACCAATAAGGCAGACAAAACGTAAAACAAAAAGGAGCACAGAGCGTGAACAAAAAAAAAAAACAGCGAAAATCCAGGGAAACAAACTCCAACAGAAAATTAGTCCAAAGCTCAGAAGTCTCTCAAATAGGGTTGAGGGGAAGGCAGCAAAAACCACACTCTGGCTCCGAAAAACTAGGGGGAAAAACAAACGAACATGTAAGAATGACGGCAAAAACAGCATGAGAACAACTAAGAGAAAATAAACGGAGACAAACGGAAAGAACAACGAGGCAAAAATACTTAACTTGTGGAAGAAAATGGCAGAAGCAAAAACACAACGATATAAGTAGTGTTGATCCGCACTAGGCTTGAGTCTCTCTGTCCTTTTATTTCCTGGAGCGCGGATCTCAGGCTGATTAAGGTCACGGCCTCCAGGTGAGGCTCGTTGACCTCCGAAGCAGGAAGTAGTAGTTTTGGTCAATAGTTCCAGTTCTAGCGGCGACAGACGTAACAAACATCTTGATAAAAAATGATTTTCCACTATGACTAGGACCCAGAATTATGCACGAAAATTGGCAATTGTAGTCTGTAATCAATATCTGTTGCATACATTTTGATAAAACTATTATATACAACATATACAAATATAGAATAAATAAAACTCATATACCATAATATACGAATACAGAATAAAGAAAATTAATATACAATAAATAAAAGTGTCTAAAAACCATATGGGAGAGTTGAGAAATTGTTTAACAGGACGCATTTATCATAAACCACCCTAAACCGTTTGAGCTTTAGTCTGTTTTTCCAAAAGTAAGCTCCTTTTATTTCTGGAAATCAGTTTGCGGGATGTTATTATTTCACCAGATTGATCCGGATTTTGCACAAACTGATCCACCAGCTCTGTCAACGATTTTACATGAACAAATTCCGAATTGGTGTAATTTAAAGTGATGCCTTTAGCCCTCATCGCGGTTTTACCTTTTGATGTTCTGTGACCATATGTTTTAGGCCCCGATCTGACAAATTCTACAATATGATCATCAGGATCTAGTTCACTTGTTAAACCCCCTAGGTAATCGCTAAGAGGAGGTTACCAATCACCAGCCTTACTTTTAAAGATGACGCTGTCTGTGTGTGTGTACAGACACCTTTCTTGTAATCTGTCAATTAAATTGTACAGCTCGAGTCTAGCGTATGCCGTGGTAAATATACCTATTAAAACAATTGAATGACCTGGCATGATCAGCTTCTTGACCTTCAAATTCAACTGTACCATAGCCAATTCATCACTTAAAAATGAGAGGTGACTCACATTATGCCTCTCTGAAAACATGAACTCGAAAAACAGGTCAGGCTCACTGATTAGGCCTGTGGAGGGTCTATCACTTTTCTGACACATCTTACGCCATAATGAATTGAGGGGGAGTTTTGCCACAGAACGTTTGGCGGGGTTAACAGCTAGTTTGAGGGGGTCAAGTTTTATACCCTCGTTTGCTTCATAATTTTTTTAAGTACGTGTCTTTTGTGTTGTCATCAGTAGCCCAGGAGGGATACCTGGAGCTTTCCTGCTTAGTTTTTAGAAACATTTTAATGTAATCACTAAACAGCTCATCCGATGTTTCGTGAAAATGCCAAACCTCAAAGATCTCGAGAACTTAATAGCCCTTTATGTTGCTAATTCGACAGTACACCACGCTCCTGTCAGAAATCTCCCCTCATTATTGTGGTTGCATTCCTCTGTCAAGTGCCATTCGGCACATGTTCTGCATAGCGGGAATAAAAGTTTACCTTCTACACGGTAAGAAAGAACAGGAGCCCATAAACCTTTAGGAGGTAAGACTTTAACTCTGGTGATACCAAAGTAATTTTCCAGCAGCTCAAAGTTGCAGAAAATGATGACGGGTGACCGATAGGGTACGTTTTCGTTTTATTAATGGACCGGTAGAGAGAGGTGAAATCATAATAATCGATTCTCTCACCAGGCTGTGCAGCGTAATGTAAATTCAGCGCGTTTGTGCATCCACCAAAAAGCGCATCTCGAGGGTTAAGACGTTCTGGAATGTCGCATTCTTTAAGAAAGTTTTGCACACATTCATCAATTTTAACCATTTTTTCCACTGGTGTTTCCATATTATCTCCACATTTAAATTGTGGGTATGATGCAAATGATCCAGCCTCTCTAGGGTCCTCTGATAAGTATCACCGAAGTGTTCGAGCCCACGGAGGGGGTGGCGCATGCTGGGGGAAAAACACTTGTCGTACCCATGAGAAAAACAACAGTAAAATTCGAATGCTTTACATACAGAACCAGTTTACCAGTACCCGTCAACAAAATAATTACCGAACCGGACTTTGCCTTCATTGAGAGTGTGTCTGATTGGTAAATTTTGTGTGGCTGAGTGATACTCTAACCACTGAATCGCCAGTGTTGAAAACGATTTCTTGCTGTTTATGTAATGATCTGAGGGTGGGATAGCTTTGTGCTCAACCTTTGTGCTCTCCAGAATCTCACGTCTAAAGGCTAAGCACTCCCTTCATAAAATGTCAACATCATTAATGCAGTAATCACGCATCTCTTTCTGGAAATCAAAGATTTTATCCTTCACAGTGCTGTGCCAATTAAAGAAATCCTCTCTCCCTGAGGGCATCATGGTTTCTGTGCCATAGAAAGAGGGATCTGGATAGGGGCCTATGTAATTTTGAAGTTCTAAGGTGTTCCAGAAATGAGGAAAATACCTCTTTTTTCTTTTCAGAAAAAAAAAACATTTCTTTAGGGAAGCTGCTAAGTTACATCGGAAGGAATGATAGACTGTCTATATACATCTGATTAAAATCCTCATCAAAAAAACTTAGAATCTTACTGCTCTGTGTTAAAAGAGATGGCGCTACACCTTGGCTTACTAGGTGATTTAGCAGGAAATAAGAATCGTACCCTCTGGCATCATGCGCTATGAAGATATTATCTTTGTACTTGTTTCGTCTGTATCTCTTAAAAAACTTCTGAACACAATGCTCACCTTCACACACCTATTCAATGCTGTTAAAATCAATACAGCATATGAAATTGGCAACGTGCAGATCTGTATCCTGTTTAGCTTCAAAATCATACTTGTTTGAACACGTGTATATGACCACGACTTTACATTTTAAATCTTCAAATTTTGTGATGTAGGCAAATGTGACCATATCACGCTCGGTTAAACCTGCTGCATGATGGATCTGTTCAGCTATACACTCTATCTCGGAATCATTCTTATCAGGGCTCAACAACCACGCAACGCATAATGAAAAGCACGTTATTGCTGTTGTGAAAGATAAACAGATGTTTCATTTAATTTTGAAGTGCATCCGATCTGAAAAGACTGCTAATATTTCTACGTGTACCTCCTCAAGGCGGGTGTACACTCTGAATTATAATTTCTAAGATGTCATCGATGAATATTCTAAAATTGCTCTGTATGGAGTCTCCGAGTATTCTCACAAAAGATTCTAGCTGAACTACGCCATTGTTTAACTCAGCCTGAGATGAGATGTTAAGCGTGTCAACTCTAATTTCTACCATCATGATATCACTAGGGCCTATATGGTTATTTGCCATGTTTATCATTCCATCCAAAATTGACAATATGTAAGCAAAGCTGTCTACATTGGCTATTGCTAAAAAGTTTACTCTCCTTCTGATCTGTGTTATTGAATCTATCACGATGGGTTATTCTAATTTCAGAATCTAAACCACCGCCGAACTGATCATTCTCATTATCGGAGAAAGGAATGTCGAGTTCGTTAACTAAAATATTGTCCAGCTCTAAACCATTACTGTCCTGCTAATTATCTGAGAGATTTTGCACAATGTTAAAGGGAGAAACTAATTCAATAGCATAATTTTTTGTATTTTGTCTATTGTTTACAGCAGGGGTGTATCAAGCTTTTCAAAAGTGGGGGTGTTCTGGGATGAAGAAGTAAAATCCCCTCTGAAAGGATCATAGCCAAATTATAATTACAGTCATGACCAATTATAACTTCTGCCATTTCTACATTTTATGTACATCTAGGCCTACAGTATGGAAATAAAACCATGAGTAGACAACCAAGTTGTCTTACCATGAGTAAAAACCCAAAATGGAAGAACTTATTCATATCCCTTGGCCTAAATTTTCAACACTATTCATACTGCTGAGGTGGTGCATCTAAATCTGACTCCTGTTTGACATCAACACAGTGTAAATACCAGGCAGCACTGACAATGCCTGAGACACCATTACATGCATTGTAAATCAGTGGAGCATAAACATTTGTTTGACCACATTTTAAGTTACAGTGGGTTGCAAAAGTATTCATACCCCTTGAACTTTTTCACATTTTGTCACCTTACAACCACAAACTTAAATGGATTTTATTGAAATTTTAAGTGACAGACCAACACAAATGAGCACATAATTGAGAAGTGGAACAAAAATGATAAATGGTTTTCAAAATTTTAATCAAATAACTGAATACACTTTGCTGTGGACACATCAAACATTTGGAAGAAGGTGCTCTGGTCAGATGAGACCAAAGTTGAAATTTTTGGCCTAAATGCAAAGCGCTATGTGTGGCAGAAAAGTAAGACTGCTCTTCACCCTCAACACACCATCCCTACTGTGAAACATGATGGTGGCAGCATCATGCTGTGGGGTTGCTTTTCTTCAGCAGGGACAGGGAAGCTGGCCAGAGTTGATGGGAAGATGGATGGAGATAAATACAGGGCACTCATGGAAGAAAACCTATTGGAAGCTGCAAAAGACTTGAGACTGGGAAGGAGTTTCACCCTCCAGCAAGACAATGACCCTAATGGCACTATTCTTATCTGGACTGTTATTTTTACCCGACATGCCAATTGTCACTTTACATACTGCCCTTTCTACTGTAAT
>JAOVVH010146310.1:0-13928 GCA_028566435.1 Scorpiodoras heckelii | reverse complement strand
GATAATCATGTACACATATTAGTAATCCCGTGACCCTGGGGACAGGAATAAGCGGTTAAGATAATGAATGAATGAATATTAGTAAACTAGACTAGGGTTAACAGTGGTGCTTGTGTGATGATCGTGGCAACTGTACACTGAATATTGTTTCTAAATCAGAGACGCTATTTAAGATGATGACATAATTCACGAGTTCAGGCAGTTCATCTTAATGCAGCTCACAGGTTAAATATGAACCCCCTTGATTTCAAGTAATTAGTTTTTATAATAATCAATTCCCTAATGATACTTTTGTGGTATAATAATGAGAAAATGTCTGTAAATCGGTGGTTTAGTTGTTGACTGGCGGTGCCTTTCCAGTGCAGATGCAGTGGCGGAGTCAACAAAGAAGTACTTAAAGTAAATTTTGGAGTCTAAGAAGGCTTTTGGGAAACATTGCATTAAAATCTGTGTTCTTAAAGTTACGTCATTCTTAAAGTTGTTCGTAAACAGCTAAGATAAATCGTTATCGGGAAACACACCCCAATTTTGTAAATTATATAAATGTAAGCCACTCTGGATAAGGGCGTGTGCCAAATGCCATACATGTAATTAAAATAAAACAAAAAAACAAAGTGAAAAAACAGATTGACGAATTCAAAAACAGAAAGGGACGGTCCTTATTGAACGCCGCATGCTTGTAGCGTGGAGCAAAACCCAGAAATGAAGCAACTGCCTACAGACATGTTGTGTGACCAAGAAAATACAGCAGATTCCAGCTGTAATATATAAAATATACTAAAAAAAAAGTCCCCTGCCATTTTCATCTTGGGTTTATGATGAGTCACAGCTGATAAACTGTACTTCTTGTTTTCAGTTCTGTTAATGTTTAGGAAGATATTGTCCTAATGTTTAAGGTAATGTTTTAGGTGATCATTTTAGCTACATGTTAACTCTAGGTTATGTTAGATTAAAAACTAGAAATTTAAACAAGAAACAAAATGGCATACGTGAAAGCTTTCAAGTCAGAAGGAAGCAAGACGCAAGTCCATCTGGTGTCTCCTCCATGATGTGAAAGTGGAATAAAATCATCATCAAAAACAGATTTCTGAGCTTTTCTGAAAAAAAAAGGAAATGGAAACAAAATTCCCCCCTGTAGCCAAACAAGTATTAACTGAGGTTTGTGTGGAATTGCTAAGTCTAACGATTTATTATTTATTACTGAGATTATCATATGGGTTTCCAAGCAAGTTGGGTGATTTAAAATATTATTTCTTAAGGCACACTGCGTATACGGTAGCACAAAAACAATGCACTTCTGGGAAATAAGGACTCAAAGATCAGCGAGTCAGAGCAACACAACCCACGTCACTAACACTCCCAGACGAGGTCCATGATTACAATCACTCACTGTTCTTACTCACTGCAATAAAAATCACAGCACAATTCCTGGAGCTTATTGCATCACTGCATTAGCATTGTCTTAGGGTTTGTAAAACCTGTTTTGGTGGTTGGTGCAGTCTTATGAGCCTTAAATTGTTTTTTTTGTCCTATGACTTATTTTAGAAAGACATATTTTTACACATAATGCAGAAATTGGAATTCAAAAAAAAAAAATTTTAAAAATGTTATCGGAAGGAATCGGAAAAGTAATATATGCAAGAAATGTGTTTTTCAAGCAAAGCAGGACCTGTAAGGAATTGGATCTGGCTTGATCGTCTCCATCCTAATACATTAATGTTAACATCTAGGATAAAAAGAATTGGCACACAAAAGAATTGATCAAATTTATTAAAGGTTCTGTAGATTCTGTGAAGCTAAAGTGTGTACACTGTGTACCCTGAGGTCATTAATAGCAAAATAGTTTCTTAGTCAAGTGTGTGGTGAGGCTGCTGTTGTGCTTAACTTCTCGCCACCTGAGGTAAAGATTCACAAGGCCAAAAAAAAACAGTGTCAGGTGTACAGTAGACACATGGCAAACACCAAAGCAAGTCAGAAAATGCAACAAATTAAAACAAAAACACAACGACTAAATCAAACATCACAAAAAAGGTCAATTAAGGGGCGGTCCTTAATGAACATTGCATGCTTGTTGCTGATTGGAAGGGATTGGAAAAGTAATACGTTAGGGGTCGGCTCACTCCGGCAGTAGCCAGCAGAGGGAGCCGAGCCGTACCTCTGGCTGCCTCTAGGCGTCACCCGCAGTCGCAGTACTACGACTCCCAGACAGCCCCACGGCAATCAGGGGGTGATGATGTTCACCTGGGCATGCCTCCATTTAAGGCTAGGCTTGACCAGGTCTCACCATCACACCCTCTTGTTTTTCGTGCGCTCTCTACAAGGCTGTCAGGGACAGGTGTAATTCGTACCGTCTTACGGTCAGAGGTAATATCTAGGGTCTAAGAGATTTGGTGTGACTTTCCTCCCTCCTCGTCTCCGCCGTTTTGGAGAGGCATTTGCAGCGCACGCATTCCCTCATGTCCTCCTCGACATCCGAGGTGACGTGCTCTCTCTCCTCGGTCTCCCCGGTGAGAACCAGGAGCACTTCACATTTAGATTACCACAGACTCTATAGATTATTATTATTTAAGACGAGAGTCTCTGTTCACAAAAAAAAGAAAAGAAAAAAAGAAAAAATAAGAAAAAGAAGAGATAATAATTATCTTAGAAGGAAAAAGATAAGAAAAGGAAAGTAAAGAAGAGAGAAAAGAGAGTACGAAAAAAGAAAGAGAAAGAAAGGACAAAAGAAAATAAAGAAAATAAAAATAGAAAGAAATAAGGTAGAGAACAAAAGAAAAGGAAATTACACTCATTATAAGGAGCGGAATATAGACCCATGAAGTGGTCGTTGGTTTATTTAACCATTTCTGTCTGTTAGCCCTTAAGCTGCTCTTTTCCTTTGGTGTTTGTGTTTTCTCTTTTGATTTTGTTTATTAAAAGATATTCCTTTGTTTGAGCTCACACTTCCGCGACTCCTTTGTTTGCCCTTTGACCCCCACGCGTCATCCCGCACGTCACTGATCCGCCATCTCTCTAGCACCGGTACTTCTGGGTTTCTTCCCTGGCCGCATCAACTGTTCTTTTGGGCGTATTTACCCAGAAGAGCGGTGTTTTCAGCCGAGATCCCGTAGCTACACAAGTCACCAAGCACACTTACACATCCCGTGGGCTCACGTCCGGAGGTTCCGGGATATGCGCCGCTACCACTGTCATTTGGTGCCTCTCGGCTCTTCACACCAGTTTCGCGCACACTCAGCACTAAGCCCCGCTAGTCCAGTGGTTTAAGGCGCTGGTGCGTGCTGCCCGTGGAGCCGGGTTCGTGCCCCGCGGCTGCCGCCGCCACACATCAAGTTCAATAAAAATGTATATTTATTAGCTCCGACTTTAAATATATATTTTTATTTTTATTGTTAAATATAGATTCTTTTTGACAGCCCCAGTGACAGTATTCCTCTTCCCCTTAAGGGGGTAGTTGACTCGTGTGTGCATTAGTGGGTTTGTTTTACTCGCAGGCTTCACTCGTATCTCAGCCTTCTCCTGTCGGCTCCCTGATCCGGTACGACGCAGTTGGGTCTACTCCCTTGGCCGCTCATAACAATATAGGCTAGAAATGTATTTACCAAGCAACCCAGAAAGCAGGATCTTACAGGAATTGAATCTGGATTGATCAAAATCCATCCTTCCAGACATGATATTGCACACTCTTATACTATTCTCCATTCTTCTGTACAGACATGTCTCAGTGTCTCATTTCAGTTTGGCATGGAAGCACAACAAATCAGGACAAAACGAAAACTACACATCGGGGTTTCATGCTGTGTCACTTGAACGAAGTTAATTGGAAATATTCAGTTGACTCACTGCTTCTCACTCTGCTGAGTCAGTGGGGTTTTTTTTAAGCCTGGATCTAATTCCTTCAAGCACTATATCTTCATCAGAGACTCCATCAAATGAATCCTTCATGTTCCTACAAATCAGTGTCTCTATTTAAGACATCTGCTGTAAAGTGTAACAGAGGCATTAACATTACCCCCATTCATTTCATAGAAGCTTCCGTTTACTGACATTCTCCATGAGGAAGTCCTTATCATTCACTATCATTCATTCATCTTCAACTCACAAGCTAGGAGGCAATGACCCGAGCCTCAAATGCTGATGAACTTGCAAAGCCAGTAACACAATGATATACTCAAAAAACCCCAACCAGCCCATCTTCAAATCTAAGATTAGTACCAAATTGAATAATCAGTACATCCAGAGTTGCATATCCGAAAGCTCGGTGTGGAATATCTAATGTGCTGATGAAATCTCACCATGTACATGTTCATGTAAAAACAGTGGACCTTTGTGGGACGAGATTACCCATAATGCATCTAGCTGTTTGTAGGGAATCGGGAGTAGAAGCACAGACAATATTTGTAATAAACAAACAAACAAATTTGCAAATAAGTCTCTGAAAATCAAAGAATTGGAATTGGACATTTCAGGGATTTTTAAGATATTAAGCCGTAAAGTTTTAATGATTAATAAGGTCAAGTCAACTTTGACAACTTTTTAACTTGACTTTTTCTTTGTTACTGTTTAAAACTACAGACATGCAGTCAAATTGAAAAGCAATCGCTTCAGTGCCAAAACATGAAATGCAATGCAGACTATGTATTGCTTTTCCATTGTGGTATGCAGAATACGTGCCACAATGAAAAACAAAAACCACTATTACATTGTTTTTCACATAGCTTGACCTCTTAACTGAAAAACAATACATGATGATTTTCACTTTCAAAATGACATGCTGAATTCGTGTCACAATTAAATACCTCACCTCACTGAAAGGCAATGAACATGAGATTGCATTTAAACACTGACGCGTGGAAAAAGTGCCAAAATGATATGTAAAAGATTTACATTTATTTAATGTCACTCAATCTCTTAACAGAAAAACATGTGTGTGGATTTGCATTTAAAGAATGAAATGCTGAATACCTGTAAGAATTGACAACAAAGCACCTTAAAATGAGCAGCTCAATTGAATTTTATTCCTCTGGGTGGGTCTGTGAACGTGCCAAAAGGAAATGCAAAGCATGTGAATGTATTCCGAAGACCCTGTGAACATGCCAAAAGGAAATGCAAAGCCCGTGATTATTTTCGATGAGTAGCGAAATTCGTGCCATAATGAAATGTAATCGCTGTCCAAATAGTCTTTTTGTCTCAGAATCGTACTCGAACACCCATGATTCATCTCCTGTGATCACTCTGTTCAGGAACTTGGGCTCTCTTGTTAAACGATCCAAAATTTGCTCCAAACTCGCTTGCATTGCTCCAGGGACGAGGCATTTCAGCAGGGTTTCACAAAAACAGACGTCTGGGCACTGCGAAGGCTAGAATGCAACTGAAACTGGTCCTACTATTTATCTGACATCTCACTCTAACTGGCCTTGGACCACCATCCCCATGTGTAAGCCCTACTGGACACAAGATTTTCATTCTTATTACTTTCTGGACACACCTATAGACTGCTTGACCCATTATTGCATAGACAATGTGAATGTTTTCCAGTTAATCTGCTATACTGAAACCACAAAGAATACAGCAGAATTAAAAGTAATGTTCTGTATGAAATACACTACTATCCCATGTCTGCTAGTTTTAGTTACTTTCATACAGCACTGTGCAAACGCCTAATAAAAAAATAATAAAATTAAAATTTTCAACATACAACAAATCTACTATGAAGAGCAGTAAACAGTAACAAACTATTCACATAGTCAATATTTGGTGTGAAACGTTTTCTATTTAAAAATGCATCAGCATTAGACTCAGGTACACCTTTTTGCAATTTTATAAGCAAATTAGTGGGTAAGTTTGAGCAGCTTGGGGAATTTCAGACACGGTTCTTCTGGGTACTTTGTCACACTCGTTTCATTAGATTGTTATTTAGGCCCTGATAAATAATAACATAGAACTGAAGGAGGGTGTGCTTTCTTTTTCCCATGACACTATACATATAGACAGTTTACAGCACAGTACATATACAGTACTGTGCAAAAGTCTTAGGCACCATGTTGTTTTAGGTACAACTTTTTTAAAATTGATTTCTGCATTAGTGAGTCAGTACAAAAAGATTTTATGTCTCCAGACATCTTGGAGAATTTGCCACAACTCTTCTGGAGACTTTGACTGTCAGACTTACTTCTTTTTTTTTGCATGCAAAACCCAACAGCCTTCATTATGTTTTGTGTTTGAAAAGTGCTCTGGTATGTAATGTGTTGTTATGTTACTGACATACAAACATTTTTCTGTAACATTTAATGTTTTGTTGGAAAATATAAAATCTTTATGTACTGACTCAACAATGCAGAACTAAAAAAGCCTAAAAACCTAAAAACAATAGTGCCTCAGACTTTCGCACAGTAGAGTGTATATAGGATACAGCTGAATAATGTCTTAGATCTTTTTTTTCCTAGAAGCAAATAAGCAGTCAGATATTAAGCAGAACAAATAATAAATAGCTCGAATGCTGAGAAATGTGTCACATGACTTCCAAATGAAACTGAAACTGAAAAGCACAGTGTGTGGGAGTGACAGCGTTGGAAGAGGAAAAGAGGGAGCCAAGACACCCTCTCCAGTGGAGAGGAGTGGAGAAAGAACAGACTGACTGAGAGAGGACGACAGAGAGAAAGAGAAAGCAAGGGAGAGAGAGAGAGAGAGAGAGAGAGAGAGAGAGAGAGAGAGAGAGAGAGAGAGAGAGGACAAGACAAAGAGAGGACAAGAAGAGATAGAAAGATAGAGTGCTCTCAGACAAACACTGCTCAGTGCTACAGGTATGTCTCTCCATTTCTATGCTTTGCTTCACTACAGTGATTTTTCCTGCTGTAATAATTGTACACAGTGTCACAGTTTTAACCCGTTACAGGAACTGCCTCACATCAGCAAATGACTTTTACCTTTACATTTATTAACCTATCACATGCTTTTATCCAAACTGACTGATCATTTGGCTATAGTACGTTTCATATAGATTTCAAACTGGTGCTGATGCTCTATATTGCCATAAATCGTAATAAAATGAGGGACAAACACTCGAATACAGTGATATGGGCGAGTTCATGTGATTACTTATTCATTTTGTTTTTATCCAGATTGCGGTTGGTGTTTTTTTTTTCTTGCATGTAAAATCCAGCAGCTTTCATTATGTTTTATGTCTGAAAAGTGCTCTGTTATGTAATGTGTTGCTTTCATTACTGACATACAAACATTTCTGTGTAGCGTAACAAAAATTAAAGTTGGGAGACAGTTTGGGAGAACTCAAACAAGGGTTTTATTTTTTGAACATACACTTTTTAGTTTTTCAGCTGTAATATACTTCTCGGTTTCTCAGCTCTCTCTCGTGCTCATCACGACTCTCTCGCAAGCTTTACCTGGTCTGTGGATAACCTCAAACTTGAAAGGCTGGAGGGCTAGATACCAATGGGTGATCTGGGCATTGGCATCTTTCATGTGGCGGAGTCACTGTAGTGGGGCATGATCCAAACAGAGGGTGAAGGGCTTCCCCAGCAGGTATTAGTGGAGAGTGAGGACTGCCCACCTGATGGCCAGGCACTCTTTTTCTACCATGCTGTATTTACTCTCCCAGTTCGAGAGCTTTCAGCTGATGTACAGCATGGGGCACTCCTCCCCCTCCACCACTTGGGAGAAAACGGCCCCCAGCCCTCTGTCTGATGCATCTGTCTGCAACAGAAAAGGGTGAGAGAAGTCAAGAGAGTGCAAAAGATGCCCCACACAAAGTGCTGCTTTTACCTGGTTAAAAGCCTATTGGCACTGCTTGGAGCCCGTTGGCACTGGACAGCCCAGAGATGTTGAACATGCCATGGCCAATCATTACTGAGAATGATTATATTATCCAGATAGGCCACGGCATATGCTCCCACATATATGCTGTATGTGGACGCAGTACCCTGTTCATCAACCGCTGAAACATAGCTGGAGCCCCGAATAAATTGGTGTAAGCCGAATGGTGTGGAAAAGGCCATTTTTCACAGGATAAGGGAGTCAAGGGGATCTGCCAATATCCCTTGGTTAAGTCCAGTCTCGAATAAAAGCGAGCTGCGCCTAACCGATCGAGCAGTTTGTCAATGCGTGGCATGTTATATGCATCGAGTTTAGACACCACATTGACTTCAGAATAGTCTACACAGAAGCGGACCGTCTGGGCTGATCCACTTGCTGTGGGATTCCTTGAATACTCCCATATCGATCATGGCCATGAGCTCCTCCCTGACCACCTGTTTTTTATGTTCAGGGAGATAATGGGGTGACTACGAATCAGTACCTCCAGGGGTGTCTCGATGTGGTGTTTTATGAGGTCAGTGCGCCCAGGCAGAACATCAGCAGCCTGGGAGGAGGAGAGGTGGCTGTCAGTCGGTACCGGAATGAACTCTTTTGCCAATTCAACATTTAGTTCTGGTCCCAGCTCGTCCCTCTTGGGAACCACCATCGCCAAAGCTGATGATTCAGAATCCCTCCACAGTTTTAGGAGGTTGAATCAGTAAAAATCCCCCTGTCCGTGTGCACCACCTCATAGTCAACGTCCCCAACTCGCCGTGTGACCTCTAATGGTCCTTGCCACATTGCGAGTAATTTGAAGCACGACTTGGGCAGTAAAACGAGCACTTTATGTCCTGGTGTGAAACTACGCAGCTGAGCACCTCTGTTATACAGTCAGGACTTACATACATGAGACTTCAGCAAATTCTCTTCTGTTAAAGCACCCAATGTGTGGAGTTTTGCCCTCAGGTCAAGAACGTACTGAAGTTTGCTTTTACTGTTTTTTTACTGAAGGTCCCTCCTCCCAATTTTCCTTCATGACATCGAGAATGCCGCGAGGTCTATGCCCGTAGAGAAGTTCAAGTGGGGAAACCCAGTAGAGGCTTGTGGGACCTCTTGTACTGCAAACAAGAGGGGCTCGAGCCACTTATCCCAATTTTTCGCATCACCGTGCACAAACTTACGAATCGTGATTTTAAGTGTTTTATTAAATAATTCGACTAGTCCATCCCTTTGCAGATGGTAAATGCTGGCACGAGTCGATTTAATCCCCAATAGTTCATACAGCTTGTGAAGTGTGCATGACATAAATGTGGTGCCCTGGTCTGTCAGGATCTCTTTCGGGATCTCGACATGGGAGATTACACTGAAGAGTGCGGCTACAACACTGCGTGCTGAGATGTTATGCAGCGGCACTGCTTCTGGGTATCGTGTTGCATAATCCACGAGGAATAACTCAAAGCGGTAGCCGCATGAGTACCGTTCAACTGGCCCAATGAGGTCCATGCCAATTCTCTCAGAGGGACCTCAATTAATGGAAGTGGGCGCAATGGAGCTTTTGGGATTGCTGGGGGGATTCACTAGCTGACATTCATGACATGCCGCACACCACCTGCGAACATCCCTGTGAATGCCTAGCCAATAGAATAGGGCCATGAGATGGAAAAGTGTTTTATCCTGTCCTAAATGTCCTGCCATAGAGTTATAATGAGCCGTCTGGACTAACATTTCCCAGTGGCTCTTAGGCACCAACAACTGTGTGGTAACTTCCAGTGTGTGAGTGTCCTGTGTCACTCTGTACAGTATCTTTAATAATTGAGAAGTACAGGTAGGAAAGTGCAGCGTTGACCATCGATTACTCTCACTTTGTCAAAAGCATGATGGAGCGTCTCATCGCGCATCTGCTCTAGGAGGAATCCCCAATGGGGAATTCCCAGAGGGAGCGGGGAGTAGGCCCCGCCTCTTCCTTTGTGTCAGATTGACACTGAGCTGACATCGACGAGGGAAACTCCGCTTCTCCCACCAGTGCTGCACACATCCTACACCTCGCTACTTTTGTGCAGGACCCAGGATCCAGACCATTGCTCTGACCTCCATCATGAGGCACTGGTCCTGGAAGTTCACAGGGTCCCCGCAGTGCCAGCAGCTCGCAGCGCCAGCAGCCCTGCACCCATAGGGTTGAACTCCCACACCTGCCCGGAGGACAGTGGAGGGACAGCTGAGAGTTGGGTAAATCAGTCGGGGGCGCATGCAGTCGGTTTTGAGGGAGTTGACCCCCACCACCATGGCACTGGGACCAGTGGGGAAGGGGAGGGAGCAAAGGGGAGGTTAGGAGGACGAGACAGAGAGAGAGAGGAAGGGAGGAGAAATGGTGGGGGATTGTGCCATTCCCGGAAACGCCGACAACCGGCGATGTGAGAACCGGCGATCGTGGTCCTCCCGCAGTGAGCGGAAGGCATCCGCTTGGGCCTGCTGCATGGCTGTGAGGGACTGGACAAGGCTGCCCAGAGGCGACGACTCCATGTCAGCGTTTTTGGGATCTCCCAGGTTTCAGCACCAGTGTAACAAAAAATAAAGTCGGGAGACAGGTTGGGAGAACTCAAACAAGGGTTTTATTTTTTGACCATAAACTTTTTAGCTTTTCAGCTGTAATATACACTGCTCCGTGTCTCAGCTCTCTCATGCGCTCCCCTCCACTCCCCTTTAATCCCTCGCTCACTACACACACACACACACACACACACACACACACACACACCCACACAGAGGGAGAGAGACAAAAGGCAATTAGGCTTGGGAAATAAGGAGCAGGTGCGGGTGCTCACCTTTTCCTGTCATTCCCAGCTCCATCTCCCATTGTCATATCCTGCCAGATCACGCACTCGCTGCTACATGTAACATTTAATGTAATCGAAAAGTAACATTTGGAAATAAAAAATCTCAATAAGACTCAATAAGGCAGAACTAAAAAAAACAATAACATCAATAACAAAAGTTGTACTTAAAACAATAGTGCCTCAGACTTTTGCACAGTAGAGTGTATATATGATACAGCTGAATAATGCCTTAGCTCTTCTTTTTGATAGAAAAAACCCATTCTGTTTTTATTGCATGTTATTTGTGTTAATCGACTGAACATATATTTTTTAAAGAAAAAAACACCCATAAACAATTGTCCTCAGGGCTTACAAAACTGCTGATGAGAATTTGAGCATGACATCCCTGATCTAGTGAATAAGGAACAGATTCACATAATCTGCCTCTCTGCCTGACAGACACTATGGTCTGGTCCATGTGAATGTCTGTTTATTGCAACAACTAAGTTGGATTCAAATAACCGTCAAAAATAAGCAGCCAGATATCAAGCAGAACAAATAATAAATAGCTCGAATGCTGAGAAATGTGTCACATGACTTCCAACTGAAACTGAAACTGAAAAGCACAGGGTGTGGGTATGAGAGCGCGGGAAGAGGAAAAGAGGGAGTGGAGACACCCTCTGTAGTGGAGAGGAAAGAAGAGATAGACTGAGAGAGGTCGACAAAGAAAGAGAACGCGAGAGAGAGAGAGAGAGAGAGAGAGAGAGAGAGAGAGAGATAGAGAGGGAGGGCGGACAAGACAAAGAAAGGCAAAGAGAAAACAAGAACAAGAGATAGAAAGAAGAAAGATAGAGTGCTCAAACAAACACTGTTCAGTGCTACAGGTATGTCTATCCATTTCTATGCCTTTCTTCACTACAGTGATTTTTCCTGCTGTAATAATTGTACACAGTGTCACGATTTTAATCCGTTACAGGAACTGCCTCACATCAGCAAATGACTTTTACCTTTACATTTATTAACCTATCACATGCTTTTAGCCAAAGTGACTGATCATTTGGCTATAGGACGTTTCATATAGATCTCAAACTGGTGCTGATGCTCTATATTGCCATAACTTGTAATAAAATGACGGACAAACACTCGACTACAGTGACATGGCTGGCATCCAAATGACAGGCATGTTAACGATCGAGTTATGGCCAGCTATAGTGGTTTAGGGGGAGTTCATGTGATTACTTGTTCATTTCGTTTTTTATCCAGATTGCTGTTTGTGTTTTTTTTCTCTTCATCGCTTCAGATAGACAACACCCATCCAGAGCACAAGCAATGTCCAAAGGATCGACAAAACCTTTTAATAGCACATATAAACCTGCATGTCGCATACTATGTAATGAACGTGAGGAAACATTCTGTGTAAAATGTTGCATTTCTTTACACCATCAGCCTTGAGAAATCCCCTTCGTCTAGAAAAAAACCTCAGTGATGTATATCGCTGTTATCAGCACACCATCACAGAACAAAGCACGGATGCTCTGATATTAGTGGCATATCCAAAATGCAACTGAAACCAAGCCAGTCTAAACAAACTGAATTAATATATATATATATATTTTACAATTTGCTCATCTTAACTAAGTTTTAATTGCAAAAATCACACTTATTTGCAAAAGACTGTAAACAGCAGTAAATAAGGGAACAAGGATGTAGATTGCATTTGCATGAAGAAGTTGCATTCATGTTACTGTTTTTTTTTTTTTTTCCGTTGGCCATCTGATGAGTTTAATCTCAGCACGATAGATATCACTGTATGTTTATGGTTGTTTATCACTGTACATTTAGGTCCAGACAATCGAATTACTTTTGCTTCACAAGAGAAGGGAGGGCTATGAAGAGAAAAGGTGTAATTAAATAAAATCTATGATAATAAAAAAATGTTTTTTTTTAATATATTTTGAATTTATGGATATTTGTTGGAATCTGCTGTGCTTGACAGATAAATTGCTAACAAACTGGCTAACTCACCAACCATAAATTAAGTACTATAACACAAATTCTGAACCTCCTGACTGACTCTGTAGCAGGCTGCCTTGTTTTAATGCACAATTTCATAACTGGATCGGAAAGTGTTATATAAAATTTCATGCATACACACGGCTATAGTTAGCATTTCCTTCATCTTGGGTCTAGAGTACTTCTGTACAAAGCCCTGCCCCTTCAGGTCATTGGTCGAGGACATGAATTCTTGTGTCATGTTCACCGAATTTGAACTCGCCGTCAATGTTTGCTCATGAAATTTAAGTCTGTGGGATGAAATCACTCCTTGCTCATTAAATTCCATTTAAACGAAGGTGATTTTGCTCATGAAATTTTGCTGACGAAGGTCTAGTGTGACTGCAGCTTTATAAGAAGAAGCTGTTGTTATAAGGATTTATTACCGAACAGATTTCCAGCATTCATTTCTTATTCCTTGTTTGAGCTCTACGATCTGCAAAACTACCCTTTCTCATTCATTCATTCATCTTCAGGAAGCATTTTATCCTGGGTTGTTCAGGGTTATGGTGGATCCAAAGTCAACATTGGACACTGAACACTGGACACCAGATAGGAATACACCATGGATCACAGTGCATCTCTCACACACACCCACACACACACACACACACACACACACACACACACACACACACACACACACACACACACAGATTAACACACTCAGTCACACCATGGAGCAATTTAGCGTAGCCAAATGACATACCAGCATGTGTTTGGGAGGTGGAAGGAAACCGGAAAACTTTGATGAATCCTTTTTTTAGACTTTCTTTCTTTCAGCCTGGAAACTCTCAAACCCTAACCCTGGAAATCCTTCCCAGTAACAAGGCCAGGAGGAAAAGAGGAAGACAAAAACAAAGCAAACATTGCCTTACAAATGTTTTTCTCATTACAAATGCCATATGTATGCCTTTGTTTGGCACAAGCCCTCAAATCAACCAGAAACACTCCAATTTCTTAGTCTTTCGACACAAAATGCATTCACCGAACATCCATTAGCAGTGAGCTTAGTAATAAATTAAACTTCAGTCAGTAAAATAATAATTAATAATTATAGAGACTAAGGGAAAGCATACAACAGTGAATGTTCTGGTTCAGGAAGGAGGCATCATGACTGTTTCAATATCATACAATTAATTACTACAACACAACAGACGTACAGCAATTTAGAAATTTTGAAATTTCATACCGGATCGGTCGAGGCCCGGGTTAACAACGACCGCCACTGGTGCTGTTGTCCAACAGGACATTAGT
>JAOVVH010146303.1:0-13929 GCA_028566435.1 Scorpiodoras heckelii | reverse complement strand
ATTCCCAAGAAGACTCATGGCTGTACTAGCTCAAAAGGGTGCTTTAACTCAATACTGAGCAAAGGGTCTGAATACTTATTACCATGTAATATTTCAGTTTTTCTTTTTTGATAAATTTACAAAAAGTTCTACATTTCTGTTTTTTTTCTGTCAAGATGGGCTGCTGAGTGTACATTAATGAGAAATAAAATAAACTTTTTTTGCTTTTAGCAAATGGCTGCAATGAAGCAAAGAGTAAAAAATTTAAAGGGGTCTGAATACTTTCCATACCCACTGTATTTTGATGTGAAAGCCTGAAGAAATAAAAACATTACCACAAACATTTTGCAGGAGAATTTCAAGTAGCTCTCACAGTAAAGTGTTGAAAATAGATACAAACATACAATATTTTATAATTACAGCATCCTTGCCAAAACTCTCTGCAGGAAAAGTCACCTTTAGTCAAGGAGTTATTTTCATCCAAGCATTTATACAGTTGAGGTTTACAAATGAGGAATAATTTTGCTAGGTAATTAACATTACAAACTAATATATGTAGGAGGCTAAATATAATGCTCTATGATATAGAACAGCATACAAAAATGATGAATAAATAGGAAAATGTTATTTAGCTGTTATTTATTTGATTTTATTGGATAATAATTCACTTCCTAGCTGTTTGCGTAAGCAGAGCTACGTACTCTTCTGTTTTGTGTATCGCTCCTGTTTATTTCCTGGCTCTTGTAATTATGCCTATGTCTCAGTATTGTCTGACTGCTATGTACAACGTTTTACTCTAGGTGCAGATATAGATTTCCAAAAAGGTAAAAAGTAACCGGTGGAAGAACTGTTTTAGACTGAAAGCAAAAGGTTTATTAAACTTGTGATGTGTATATGAATATGTATTTTATATGCATCTTCTTTTCTTATTTATTTTTTTGTGTATCATATTTTGAGGTTGGTGATGTGTTCAGTTGTGTTTTATGCCTGGCTGCCAAACAAATTTCCCCTTGGGGACAATAAAAGTAACTGAACATGAGCAAATGATCTTCCACTTCAACAGAGTAGACAGACCCAAAGTAAAAATCAAATCCAACGTATGGCCTTTACCATCGGTAGAGCCAACAACATTTTAAAGTTTCTGTGATACATGTTTCATTGTCTACATGTACATTAAAATCACATATGATTACAACCTAATCAAAATAAAGAACCACCTCTGGCAATATGTCAGCTAATTATTTTGAAAATGCACTGTTTGATTTAGGAGAGTGGTAAACAATAATACACAATACTGGGTTTGCATACATAATCTTAAGTGCCAGAATTTTGAAACTAAAAATCCTAGTTTTATATACAGTGGCAACACCACCACCCTGACCACAGGTTCTCAGAGAATTTAAATACTGGTAATTCTGTGGATGCAGCTCAACAAAACTGGCTATTTTCTCCTGCTTTGAGCCAGGTTTTTGTGATGAATGAAGTCCAAGGGCCTCATTTATAAAAATCTGCGTAGATTCTGGAGTGAAAGTGTGTGTGCGCACAAAAGCAGGAAATGGCGTGAGCACAAAAAAATTCTGATTTATAAAACCGTGCTTATGCACACCTGCAAGCTGTAACTGCTTTATAAATCACACACTACTTCAGAATGTGTGCAGGTGAACCAGCTTCGTATTCCGCCTCCGTGCCGCCCACATTTACCCATAAAAGGTCCATGCAAATCATCTATGAATATTTAAATATGGGCTTCCTCATTCTTTCTGAGCAGGATAATGGAGGAACACAAGGCAAAGAAGAGAAAAATGGAAACTGCAAAGTAGAAGTCCTTGTTTCAGAGGTTGAGGCAAGGAAGAATGTGTTGTTTGGTGGCCTCAGTAGTAGCATTACCAACAAACGCAAGTTTGTTGAGTGGCAACATGTAGCTGCAGCAGTTAATAATGTTAGCTCCACAAGCCACACTGTTGCAGAAGTTTAAAAAAGTGGTCAGACTTAAAAGTCAACGCAAAGAAACAAATTGCTTTGCACAGGCAGAGTGTAACTGCAACCTTTTTTTTATTTTTTTTTTTTTTATTTTTTTATTTTTTTACATAATTAATATATTTTTAATAAAGACGCAAAATTAAGATTGTTTCTTTTAGTGGTTTATTGAACCAATTAACTGCCATTGTTATCTTTTTAGAGAGGACTGTGGATGTGGACAGTGGTCATGCAGTGGCTGCCTCCAACAGTGTCTCTGGTGCTCCAGTGGCCTACAGCAGTGTCTCTGGTGCTCCAGTGGCCTCCACTAATGTCTCTGGTGCTCCTCATGCCTCGTGTGTCCTAAGCTCACTCCTCAGCAGTATCAAGGACTACTCCTTGATACTAGACAAAATTTCTAACTAGCACGCATTGTTTTAAGTCCAGTACATTAAGTCAGTCCTGCACAATGCCACGTTAAGTGGAATGCACCTAATAAAGATAATTTTACAATATCACAATAAAAAGTGTTGATACTGTTGTGGGATTGTCATGAAATCTACCAGGGTATTATATCGTTGTTTTGCTAGTACAAACATAGTGTTTTATACACAAAATAATTAGGGCAGAGTGCCATGTCTGGGCAAACATACAGTAATCTATGCTATTTCTGATAATCTGTGCTATTTCTGATCACAAAGTAATAAACATATATCAATGTGGAAAAAAAAACATTTTCAACAAATAATATGCTCATGTGAACTTTATGATTCACAGAAAAACAAAATGCATGGGCATTTCTTTCTACCTTCCACAAGACAGCTGCTTCATGGCTGCAGGATCTCCCTAACCTGGCAACACAAGAATACCTAATGGTTTCTATGAATCCACTTTGCTGAAACATAACCTAAGTAATATGCTTAGGCTGGCTAACACTCTGACCTCTCTAAGAGAGCTTTCAAAAATGCATAGTCTCCATGTTTACACAAGAAAATGCAGCCAAATTTGTTCCTATGGAAGTAATTATAAGCCTCTGTGCTTTTAAAATTTCAAAGATTCTTGCCATCCACACCGTAATTTACTGTCAACATAGCTAACTTTCGGTCATAGCCTCATATCCTGGACCATCCTGTTGTAACGGTGGGTGCATAGATTTAAGTGTGGGGGTTGAGGAGAAGGGAGTATGCCGAATGGTGAGACTTGAGCCAGACCACGTAGACGCCGGAGTGTGCTGAAAAACATACACTTTATTTACTTGTGATAATCCTCCTACATATACACTCATATAAACATCCTTCTCCTCTGAGTCAGAAAGGTCGGACACCTCATAGGGGTACCTATAGTCCCAATATTCCTCGTCCTTGGAGGAGTTGCCGTACTTGGAAACTAGGTGGTACCGTGACACAGGCATGATAAGAAACAGAAAACACAGTAAAAGAGCAAAACAAGAAACCGGACAAAAACACAGAACTGAAAGCCTGCGAAAGAACAAAAGGAAAAACCAAACCCATAGAAAGAAACGCATGCACGAGAAAACTTAACCACTTACATTAATGCAACGCAACCTGGAAATGGAAACCAAGGGGTATATGTACAGAGGGTGGAATGCGAGTCAGGTGTGCGATCAGGAGAAATGCGGAAGTGATTCCGCCAAGTTTTAAAGGGGCCGCCTAGCCTATAAAGCACGCCGTGATCAAAGCTCGAGTAGCCGCTGACAAGTCCAGCAGTGAGTGACACCTGTCAGTTTAGACAGATAAGGTACACTGATAATGTGTTTAAATTGAAATGTTTATAAAGTCATTGCTAATATTTAAACACTGACCACTTGCCATATTGGCTAGTTCACTTGCTTTATTGGCTATCCAAACAAGATGGTAGCATGGCAGTAACATGCATGCAGCAGCCTCTCCCTAAGAACAGCGAGGCCCAGACTGTCCCGGACAATCAGACATGCAAAAAACACATGGTCAGAGCATCCACAGCCATGTCAAGAGCAGCAGCCACAAATGGCTCTTGTGGCAGGGCATGCAGGCCATCACTAACTACAGGACTACATCACCTGCCTGTGACAGTGATACCTCCCTTCCAGATGCACTAAACAACTTCTATGCTTGGTTCGAGGCACAAAACAAGGTAACAGCGAGGAAGACCACCCCTCCTCCCGATGACCTGGTGCTTCATCTCACCACAGCTGAAGTGAGGAAAACTCTATGCAGAGTTAACCCACAGAAAGCTGCTGGACCAGACAACATCCCTGGAAGAGTGCTCAGAGAATGTGCAGACCAGCTGGCAGGTGTCCTCACAGACATCTTCGACGTCTCTCTGAGCAGCTCTATCATTCCTACAATGCCTCATCCACATCCCAAAGAAGTCCTCAGTGTCCTGCTCAGTGACTACCATCCCATCACAGTCATTCCCATCTTCATGAAGTGCATTGAGAGGCTCGTCATGAGGCACATCAAGACCCTGCTGCCCCCCTCAATGGACCCCCTGCAGTTTGTGTATAATCTCAACCGCTCCACAGACAATGCCATATCAACAACCATCCACCTTGCTCTCACTCACTTGGATAAGAATGATACATATGTGCAAATGCTGTTCATAGACTTCAGTTCAGTATTCAACACCATCACTCCTCAGCATCTGACTGGGAACCTGAGCCTGCTGGGCTTGAACACCTTCCTGTCCAACTATATCCTGGACTGTCCTGATTGGCAGTAACATCTCCAGCACCACCACACTGAGCACTGGAGCTCCTCAGGGTTGTGTGCTCAGTCCACTGCTGTTAACTCTGCTGACTCACAACTGTGCAGCTACAGTATGCACAGCTCAAACCACATCATCAACTTCGCTGATGACATGACCATGGTGGGTCTCATCAGCAAGAATGAGGAGTCAGCATACAGAGAGGAGCTGCAATGACTAACGGACTGGTGCAGAGTCACCAACCTGTCTCTGAACAAAACTAAAGAGAAGGTTGTTGATTTCAGAAGAAATGAGAGGGACCACACTCCACTGAACATTGATGGCTCTTCCGTGGAGATCATCAAGAGCACCCAATTCCTTGGAGTTCACCTAACAGAGAATCTCTCCTGGTCCCTCAACACCAGCTCCATAACATAGAAATCCCAGAAGAGCCTCTACTTTCTGCAAAATTTAAGGAAAGCACGCCTCCCACCTCCTATTCTGACCACATTTTACAGAGGGACTATTGAGAGCATCCTGAGCAGCTGCATCACTGCCTGGTTTGGAAATTGCACTGTCACAGACCGCAAGACTCTGCAGAGTATAGTGAGGACAGCAGAAAACATCACTGGTGTCTCTCTCTCCCCTACATCGTGGACATTTACACCAGAGAATGTGTGCAGATAGCCATAACATTGCGGCTGACAGCACACACCCATCACACACACTCTTTACTCCTCTGCGATCTGGGAAAAGGTAGCATTCTGGCCTTCACAACTAGATTATGCAAATTTCTTACCTCAAGGCATCAGACTCCTCAATAGCCAGTGACTGGACTAAACACCAAACACACACACCTCAAATATTTTGAACTGGACCAAACAGATAAACCTGTTTACTGCTGCTATTTTATGTTTACATTCACCACCTATATGCACTTTACTATCAAATACCTCACATTACCTGTACATACTTCATTTCACCTGTTGTCCTGTTTGCACTGTCTGTACTGTTTGTACTGTCTGTATTTTTTGCACTGTATGTACTGTTTGTCCTGCACTTTTTTGCACTAGTTTGCACATGTACACTTTATGTATTACTGTGTAGTTATATGTAGCACCATATGTCCTTGAGGAATGTTGTTTCGTTTCACTGTGTACTGTAAACTCTGTATATGTGTTACATCCATGCAAAAAACACAATGCAAAAAACTACAACCCAGAAGTACAGCTCCCCAAGAGCCAAGGGTAACTACCCCCACCTGTTGTTAATTGAGCTCATCACCTGAGATTCATGCTGGGGTTTAAAACGACTCCACATTCTTCCCCCGGTGTGGATCAACTTTACTTCCTGATTGAAGACTCTTTGCATCTGCATAAAGTTTTGTCTCAAGTTAAGTACTTTGTCTACGATTTTTCTGTCAGTTTATTTTTCTGTATTTTTGCCCTTTGATTTGCCTTGTTCTCAGTCTCTCTTTTTTCTCTGTGTTTTTTGCAGTCCCAGCCAGAGCGTGTTTTCCTGCCTGTTTTTCCTGTTTTGCCCTGGATCTTCTCTCCCCCATTTGAACTCATTCTGTTGTTACTTTCTGTTTGCCTTTTTCACCATCTGTCCTGGTTCCTATTTTTGCCAGCTGCTTCTTGTTACAGACTGTTGCCTTTTTTACTAACACACTGTTTTTGTCTCCACCTGTGTGCTAAATAAAATTACTGCACTTGACTCTGACCTCAGTGTGGGATCATTACAGGTTGATCCACCACACAATGGTGTCAGCAGACAGCGCAAGCCTTTTCTGTAGCATACAGCAGTTGGAGGAAGTCCGCACCACCCTCCGCCAGTAGGAGGCCATCAGGCAGCGTTGTGAGGCTTCGCCCGCACTTAAGCCCCGCACTCCTGGTGCTTTGCCTGAGCGATATACAGAGGATCCGGGGGGGTGCAAGGGATTTCTCCTCCAATGCGATCTGTATTTTACCCTCAACGAGGGCATTTCAGATCATCAGAAGATGGCCATATTAATCAGCTTACTTGGCGGGAAAACGCTCTAATGGGCAACAGTGGCCTGGCATCATTCAGGTAAGCAAATTTGCTCTTATCAAACCTCCATAGTTGCTTTTCATCAAGCATTTGACCATTCCGCTGACGACAAGGGGCGCTGGTGAGCGACTACTCACTGTGTTTCAGGGGAGCTGTCGAGTAGCTGAATTTGCCCTAGAATTTCGGACTGTAGCAGCAGAGAACAAGTGGAATGAGCCTGCACTACGAGATCTTCTGGAATGGACTCAACGCCAGTGTGCAGTGAGAGCTAGCCTGCCATGACACTCGCATGTCCCTTGACACTCATTGCCACCGCCATTTTGCTGGACGATGGATCTTATTTCTTGTCCTGGACTCCTCAGCACATCCTGTTCTCCTTGGCCTGGACTGGATGCAGCGCCATGATACCATCATCTCGTGGAATTAGAGAGAGATTCAGAAATGGTCACCTTCCTGTTTTGAACTGTGTCTAGAACATGCATTCATCCAGTGTGTACCACCAAAGTGGAAAGTCCAGAGACGGAGACCCTTTGAATATCATGCATTTCAAGTAGTATTCGATAAAAAAAAAAGGCAGAGGGTCTCCCCCCATCAGTATTTTAATTGTGCCATTGACTTATTACCAGGTTGCACTCCTCCCAAAAACAAAGTTTATGCATTGTCACTTCCCAAGCAGCAGGCCATGGAAGAGTACATACAGGAGGCCCTTGCACTGGGATACATCCAGCACTCTTCCTCCCCGGTTTCTTCTTTGTGGGAAAGAAATGAGTCGGGCTTCGTCCATGTATTGATTATTGTGGTTTAAACAAGGTTACTGTAAAATATCCTTACCCCTTGCCTCTTGTGCCCGCAGCCCTAGAGCAGCTCCATCACACCACAATTTTTACGGAGCTGGATTTGAGGAGTGCATACAACCTGATTCGTATCTGGGAGGGAGATGAGTGGAGGATAGCCTTTAGCACAACAAATGGGCACTACAAATATTTGGTTATGCCCTACGGACTGTCTTATGCTCCAAGCGTCTTCCAAAACTTTATCAATGAGATTTTCAGAGACTTACTAGGTTCTTGTGTCATTGCTTACATCAATGATATTTTGATTTATTACCCAGATCTGACGTCACATGTCCACCAAGTTCAGCAGGTACTGCAACGCCTCAAACAAAACCACCTCTATGCAAAGAAAGAGAAGTGCCTGTTCCACCAGTCACAAGTTGAGTTCCTGGGCTATCACATCAGCCCTGATGGCATCACAATGAACCACCAGAAGGTGGAAGACATCACCAAGTGGAAGCACCCAACCATGGTAAGAGAATTCAGAAGCTTCTTGGGCTTTGCTAATTTATACCACCGATTTATTCGGGGCTTTAGTACCATTGCTGCCCAACTCACCAATCTGCTCAAAGGCAACCCAGCCCACATGCCTCCCCGCCTACATTCCACCAGGTAAATTGTTTGTCCCAAATTCCCACAGGAGTGCCGTCATCATGTGGGCCCATGTCACGCCAGGAGCTGGCCACAGGTATCAAGCGCATGCTGGACTTAATTCAAGCCAAGTTCTAGTGGCCCCATATGAACCAGCACAACCAAGAGTTTGTTCAGTTATGTTCAATCAGCGCCCAACCCAAAGTCGCACACACCCTCCCCACTGGAAAGCTGCTGCCACTGCCCATGCACGAGAGACCCTGGTTGCACATAGCCGTCAACTTTCTCATATATCCCCCCCCCACAAGTTCAGACTGTTATCTTAGTCACTGTTGATCGATTTTCCAAGAGTGTCAGGTTTTTGCCTATGCCTAGTCTGCCCACAGCCCACAAAACTGCAGAAACACTGTTCCAGCATGTATTTAGGTACTTTGGCCTGCCCGAGGACATTGTGAGCGATCGGGGGGTCCAGTTCACGTCAAAGGTCTGGAAAGTGTTCATGGAGAAGTTGGGGGTCACCATCAGCCTCACCTTTGGATTCCATGCTCAGGCCAATGGTCAGGCGGAAAGAGTTAATAAGGAACTCACAAAATTCCTACGTCTGTTCTGTCTAAATTGCCTTCAAGATTGGTCTCAGTTCCTGCCATGGGCCAAGTATGCCCAGAACTCCATCAGGCTTACTGCCATGGGTCTTACCCCTTTTGAGGCAGTGTTGGGCTACCAGCCACCCCTATACCCCTGGAACGCCACGCCCACAGATATGCCCAGTGTGGACTCATGGTTCCGCAAAAGCGAATGGGTCTGGGCCTTAACTTGCATCTCCCAGATGAAAAAGGCAGCCAAAAAACCCAGGGGGCCCACCCCCAAGTACCAGACAGGAGACAGAGTTTGGGTATCAGTCAAAGCCTTCAGAAACCCCATGGCTAACAAAAAGCTGGATCCCAGGTACATCGGACCTTATCCTATAGTCAAGTGCATTAACAATGTCTCTTACAGGCTCCGTCTTCCATGCCACAGTAAAGTGCATCTGACATTTCACATGAGCCAGCTCAAGCCAGCTATCCCAGGACCCTTGAACCAAGAGGAGGACTCGGAAACCCCACAACCCAATCCACCCAGGTTAGATAGCACTACGTACACTGTTAAGAACATTTTGGATTCCAGGAAATGGCAAGGAACTCTGCAGTACCTGGTCACCTGGGAGGGATACGGGCCAGAGGAGAACTCCTGGGTCCCTACTAAGGACACTCTTGACCCATTCCTCACTCAAGAATTTCACTACCGGTACCCTCACAAGCCTGCACCATGGAAACCGGGACGCCCAATAAAGAGAGAAAGGGCTCCCGGAGTCAGCCCATTGGATGGGTTAGTTACCCAAGAGCCAAGGGTAACTACCCCCACCTGTTGTTAATTAAGCTCATCACCTGAGATCTGCTTTACTTCCTGATCAAAGACTCTTTGCATCTGCCTAAAGCTTTGTCTCTTGTTAAATACTTTGTCTACGATTTTTGTCAGTTTATTTTCCTGTATTTTTGCCCTTTGATTTGCCTTGATCTCAGTCTCTCTTTTTTCTTTGTGTTTTTTGTAGATCCAGCCAGAGTGTGTTTCCCTGCCTGTTTTGCCCCAGATCTTCTCTTCCCCAATTGGACTCATTCTGTTGTTACTTTGTTTGCCTTTTTCAGGCTCTGTCCTGGTTCCTATTTTTGCTCGTTCCTTTTTGCTGCAGACTGTTGCCTTTTTGGTTTTTTGTCTCCACCTGTGTGCTAAATAAAATTACTGCACTTGACTCATTACAACATGGTTGAAATGACAATAAAATCCCACTTGACATAGTTAAAGAAATCAAAGTACTTAAATTACTACCTACATTAATATAGTATACTAAAACAGACCATTAAATTGATGTATATGCTTGGCTGACCATACTCCAACTGAAAACAGCATGAACTGATGCACTATGAAAATGTCTCAGATCAGGAATAAGGGGCATAGATGGGTTTCGTGTTTACAAAAATTTCTGGCTGCTCGCTTTGGTCACAAGCTTGTAGTCAACGACTGTAATCAATGTTAATTTCACATTGTTTGTAAAGAAGGGTTTATTCTTAAAATGACTTGCATTATTGAAAATCAGTGAAATTTTATATCTGAATAACATTTAACAATGAACTTTGCCCCAAAGCAGCTGTACAAAGACAAAATCCAGACATAATATTTAACTTATCCTTAAATGTTATCCCTAATGAGCATGATGGGGGCAAGAGTGGCAAGGAAAGCTCACTGAGATGTTAAGAGGAAAAAACCTTGAAAGCAATCAGACTCAAAAGGGAGTCCATCCTCATTTGGGTGACCCCAGATAGTGCAATAATTAATAATCCCTTCTGAAACTCTGCCCCCTGACGTGGTGGTGGTGTGTTAGTGTGTGTTGTGCTAGTATGAGTGGATCAGACATAGCAGTGCTGCTGGAGATTTTATACACTGTATTCACTTACAGTGCACTCTATAAGATACATCCACCATGGTGCTCCAACCTGTAGATGTAAAGTCAGAGACAGTATCTCATATGTTGTTGCACAGTTTGTGTTAGTCATCCTCTAATCCTTCATCAGTGCTCACAGGATGCTGCCTACAGGATGCTGGGGACTGGATATTTTTGGTTGGTGGACTATTTTCAGTCCAGCAGTGAAACTGAGGTGTTAAAAAACACAGCAGTACAGTACAGATCATTAGATAACAGGGTAAAGGGGACTAACAAAGTATGCAGATAAACAGATGGACTGCAGTACTACTGTAATCGTAGTATTACAAAGTGCAGCGATATGGTAAGTGGAACTGATAAAATGATTGTAGAGAAAAGTAGGTGGCCATAAGGTTATACCAAGGATTTTCTGCCATTTTTCTGTGCAGTTCCTCTCAAGCTCTGTCAGGTTGGATGGGGGTGATTGGTGGACAGCCATTTTCAAGTCTCTTGAGAGATTTTCAATTGGGTTCAAGTCAGGGCTCTGGCTGGGGCACTCAAGAACATTCAGAGTTGTGTGGAGTGCTGCAGTGATGTCTGACCTTCTGGAAGTTTCTCCCATCTGCATACAGGATCTCTGGGGCTCAGCCAAATTGGCCATTGGGTTCTTGGTCACTCCTGTTATTAAGGCCCTTCACCCCCGGTTACTTAGTTTGGTGGGGCGGCCAGCTCTAGGAAGAGTCCTGGTTGTTCCAAACTTCTCCCATATAACAATTGTAAAGGCCACTATGCTTTTGGGACCATTCAGTACAGCAGAAAGGGTTTTTTTGCCTTCTTGAGATCTGTGCCTCCACACAATCCTGTGTCTGAGCTCTATGAATAGTTTGTTCTTCCTCATGGATTGGTTTTTGCTCTGATATGCATTATCAGCTGTGTGGCCTGATATAGACAAGGGTGTGTCTTTCCAAATCATGTACAATCAACTGAATTTGCCACAGGTGGACTCCAATCAATGTGTAGAAACATCACAAAGATGATCAAGAGAAATGGGAGGCCCCAAGAACTACATTTCAAGTGCCAGAGCCAAGGTTTGAATAGTTATGTCCATGAAAAATTAACATCTTTCCTTTTTAATAAATTTGCTAAATTTTTCTGAACTTCTGCTTTCACTTTGTTATTCTGGGGCATTGAGTGCAGATTGATGGGGGAAATTTAATTTTTTTGAAATTAGCACAAGGCTGCACCATAACAAAATGTGAAAAAAAATTAAAGAGCCTGAAGACTTTCCCAAAGCATTGTACTCATAGTACAAGCACCTTTGTCTTATCAGAATTAAGTAGAAGATGGGTCCACAGGATGATGCTGAAGTCTTCCTTGAGCTCTTTGAATGGTCTGGGGATGCTTGGACCTGGCGGGATGATCAGTAGGCCGCCCACCTCCTTCTGCTCCTGTCAGGGGAGGCACAGCTCACCGCATATCAGCCGCCAGCTGCCAGAATGCTGGAGTACCCAACCCTCCAACCAAAAATCATGCAGTGGGTCAGCTGGTCTCCCTTTGAATTGCTCTACCACTGTAGACCTTGCAGTATCCTAAACATCGCGAAGGAAAATTGGGAGGAGAGACTTTCAGACAGTAAATATGAAATTCAATACATTCTTGACCTGAGAGAAAAACTCCACATGCTGGACACACTAACACAAGAATGTGCTACAGGCTATCAATCCTGGTTGTACAACAGGGATGCTGAGCTGCAGGGCTTCACAATGGGAGAAAAGGTCCTCATTTTAGTGCCCACATCCAGCCTATGTTACTCACAAAATAGCAAGGGCCCTTTGAAGTCACACAGTGATTAAAGGATGTCAACTATGTGGTGGTACACACAGATGGGGGGCACAGCAAATTTATCATGTCAAACTCCTGAAACCATGGAGGGAGGCAAAATCAGCAGCATTGTTGATGGTAGTCCCCAAAAGGGACAAGCTGGGACTGGAACCAAATTTTACATTAGTGAATTAATTTATTCTGGTCCTGATTGAAAGCCATCTCTCACCCTCCCAAGTTGCAGATGTCGAGGAAATCTAGTCGGAATTTTCTGATCTGTTCAAGATCATGATTTTGGAGGAGGAAATGCTCAATTTGGGAGTAACTGAGGAGTCCCACAGCAAGTAGTGTAGTCCCATCATTTCAGACGGGTTAGTCTCCTACTGTGTGGACTCGTGCAGAGTCAACATGGTGTTTAATCCCATGCCTTGTACTGACAAACTGCTCGAATGTTAGGTGCAGTTTGCTTTTATTCGACACTGGACTTAACAAAGGGATATTGGCAAATCTCCTTGACTCCCATGAGCTGTGAAAAATGGCATTCTCCAGATAGTTTGGATTACACCAATTTATGACACTTCCATTAAGGTTGTTTGGGGACCCTGGCAACATTTCAGTGGTTGATGGGCAGGGTATTGAGTCCAAATACCATGTATGCCATGGCCAATTTGAATGACATCATCAATTTCAGTAATGACTTGCTGTGGCACAGGCAACATCTCTGAGCCATACTGAAATCTCTGCAGTGCATGGGGCTCACAGCTAACCTGAAGACGTGTGCAATTGGGTGGATGGAGGTAAATCTGGTCTTCCACCTGAGTCATTGACAGGTGCATCCCCAAATTGATAAGACCACAGCCTGCCTGCGACTCAAAAAGGAGGTGAGGCAGTACATGGGACTGGCTGGTTATTATCTTTGGTTAATACCAAATTATTCCAATGGATGGAGAAGTGTCAATGGGCTTTAAACAGGTAAAAGCAGCACTTTGTGGTGGGCACTCTCCTGACTTCTCTCTCTCTCCTTGTTGGTGCAGACAGATCCATTGGATGGGGGTTGGGAGATATCTTGTCCCAATTGATGGAGGGCGAGGAGCAATCTGTGCTGTCCATCAGCAGGAAACTCTCAAACTGGAAGCACAAGTACAGCATGGTCGGTGGTCCTCACTCTCTGCTACTACCTGCTGGGGAAGCCTTTCACTCTCTGATCAGATTATGCCCCACTCCAATAGCTTCACGACATGGAAGATGCCAATGCGTGGCTCACTGGTTGGTATCTAACCCTCCAACATATTAAGTTCGAGGTGATGCACAGATTGGGTGCACAGATAGCTATGGCAGACTCCCTCTCCCACAGGGGGGTTGGCTGCAGGCCAGACGGTTCCCTGGCCTGAGTCGGGCCCTGGGGGTATGTGTCAGCCGGTGCGTGATCTGGCAATGGGAGACGGAGCAGAGAGTGGCAAAGGAAGTAAGTGCCCATACCTGCTCCTTATTAATTGGTGCTAATTTGTCTTCTCTCTCTCTCTCTCTCTCTCTCTCTCTCTCTCTCTCTCTCTCTCTCTCTCTGTGTGTGTGTGTGTG
>JAOVVH010146251.1:0-13953 GCA_028566435.1 Scorpiodoras heckelii | reverse complement strand
ATGAAACATCTATGAACTGTGGGTGATGTATTTTAACTTTTTAATGTATATTTTGGTTGGAACGTAAACTTACTCTTTGGTTGCAACGTGCCGCGTTACTCAAATTGGTGAATCGATGCCGTTAATTAAACTCTAACTCTAATCAGTATACCAGATGAACGAAAGACAAAAACTATTTTTTATTTAAAAAATTAAAAGACGTCAATCATCTTTAATATTTCACTTTTATCAAACAAAGTCATGTGACTAATGAGGCAACATTCAACAGTCGTTTCTCTTATAATAGACCAGTGATCAACAGCAACAACATTTTCAATGGTCCTACGATGCCGACCTGCACGTACAACACAAATCACAATGTGCATTAAAACCATGATTAACACGCAATTAAAAAAATTTATCGCGTAACAGCATATATATATAACTGACTCAATAATGCAGAACTCAAAACCCCCCCAGTAACAACAGTTGTACCTAAAACCAATAGTGTGCGTAAGACATCCCTAAAGAAAGAAAAGTAGGTGCCCAAAGTAGGTGTTGCAAACGAGAAGCCACATTCGCACAAATGTGACAGCAGCAGATTGCATGACACCCCCAGCCATCTATTCTCCCTGGAGCAGGCTGATAGAACACGACACTTTAATTCGGCCGGGGCCCAAAGTGCGCACTCCTCGACTCCGTAACAGAGGAAACAGAACATGGCCCTGCTCCATCTGCCCGCTGTTCTCAATCCTTGTGATTATTCGGCACAAGAGGAAGGAAAAACAAGCGAGTTGGCGTAAAACTGGAAACCGCGGCTGTCACTTCGTTCACGACTTTTCCACTGAACTCAGCCTCAGCCTTCATACAGGCTCCAGTACGACTTTAGCATGACGTACAAAATGATGAGCTTTCCACGGCTTTACAGTGGCAATGTGGAAACGTCAAACTCCCACCAACTGTCAGCAGAATTCCCCAAATAAGACTTTTTTCACATGGAAAATTCACGTACATTTCACATTATTCCCTGAAACGGCCCATGGAACAAGAGAAACTAACACACTGACCGTGTGTAAAACTTACACGTGAAGATAACTAGGAATTGAAGGAACTAGGAATTATTATTATTATTATTATTATTATTATTATTATTATTATTATTATTATTATTATTATAGTGCAAAGAATAAACATAAAAATAAATAAATGCAGTACAACTAACAAGGCACGCATTTGAAATGTAACGTGATGTGTCTGAAAACCACATTTGATCATTTTAGATGTAAAAATTTCCTGCTTATTTATACTCTAAGTCATTTTTAAAGCCAGTAAGACCAGACTGAGTTTTTCTGAAATAAATGTTTTGCTCTAAATCATAAATATGTTCCTCTGTTGGACAATAACACATATTAAAAACGTCGTCGGATTTTATCTCGGGAACTTGGGAATCCGATTGTTTCTGATTATTCCCGCGCATAATTAAGCTCTTTTGTGTACCTGTAAATGTTAATTATTATACGACTTCCAGAAGGCAGTAAACAGATCTCTGTGAGCCGTCCTGGTTACTCAGGAATTCATAAACGGGGAGCGTGGGAAACGTGTAATACATCATCCAACGCTGCTGTGCTGCTTTCTTTCAGCCTTGTGGAAAAGGTTAACATTTATTAAAATGACTTTACTACAATAAGTGTGAATCATGCATCAGCCCTGCCTGCCAGGGACTCTCAGTCTTTTAGAGAAATAATTCTGCATATATTTAAACGTGTTGTAGTGGGAATTCATGTTCTCTCCTGTGAAGGAGTAAAACACTACAGGAAACTACACGACCCCAGAATCACTCTTACTGCACGTTACAAACGGTGCTCACGTGCACGTTATAAACAGTCGTTCCCTCACCAGCATCCGTCGTTTCTCTCTCTCAGAGACAAAATACGAACAAGAAACCACAAAGTGTAAACTAATCCGTCCTGAAGATGTCCGAAAGAGACACTGACACTGGAGACTCCTTCCTTAAATTCTAAATAAGCCATTACTCTAGAAACCAAAAGCATCAGAACGAGCGCATTGATATAAACCTGCGCTACTCTCAGAGCTGCAGTTGTAGGAAATTAATCAAAACCAATCAGACGACCAATCAGAACGCAGCAAGATGGACAAAGGCACAGACGCACACAGAGCCGTGCTTTTTATCTTCATCTGCTCCTTTTGGACAATATTGACTTATCAAAGCGATCCTCACAATTCTGTGAGCTGTTTTATGTCTTTTAGTCGCGGATGAGATGTTATTTTGATCCGCGACAGCTTCTCCGCAGGACTCTGTGGGAAAACAAGGCTGGAGAAAAGAAATCTGCACGAAATATGTCCAGTAGATGTATTCAGCTCTAACGCAGTCATTTGGGACAACATGACAGACTGTCATAATCTGACACGTGTAGCTTTAACATATCTGATATAAAGCTCGGCTCATTTGTTTAAAGCCCGCATGCAGTCGGGGTGGAAATCTTTATAAAATGGTTTATATTTTTAGACAGGACTGACGTGCATGCATCATAATATTCAAACTACAGTCCTCTGTACCTTCTGTTCTTATTCTGCAGTATCCTGTGCTGAGGTTTTACGTACTGTTTAGTCATTTAGGAGTGTTCATGTATAAACTTGCATTCTACAGAAATGTATTATTTTTATTTGTGTGAATGTAGTAAAATTCTTAAAAGCACCAATTCACTGTTTTTTGTTGTTGCAGTTTTACTAACATTTACAGTATGCGTATCTGACACTTGAAACTACAGCAGGCATATAAACAGATCATATAAGATCTTTATGCTTGCTACAGTAGCTGTGTAAGTGTCCGCTTTGGACACTTGGGCTTGGATTCTGGCTGTTTCTTCGAATTGCAGCGATCCATTTGCTTCTCTTTTCCTTTATCTTTCAGCAGCCTGTAAAAAAGATTTTAAGTCAATCGCACACAAGCTCTTTACCATTTTTTGTGTTTTTATGGCTTTCAAGCTGAACGCTCGTGCCGCCACTCAGTAAGTGAGTCTTTCTGCCACTCAGTGGGTGGAACCGCAGGGACTTCCGCTTTCTGTGAAGTCTCACGCATCCCCTCCATTTCTCCCGTGACTCAAGAGCAGAACGAGGTCTTGCGCCATCTTGTGGACTTCAGAAACAATGTTAGAGCAGATGTATGTACCAAAATAAAAGTAAATTAAATGCATTTTTTAAAAAGTTATGAAATAATTCAGTGAATAAATATCAACAGTTGGTGCTGAAAAGTCGTATCGTGCTGTGATATGACACTGTGTAGATGTGCTCTACCGTCTCTGGTCAGTAATGAGTTTCACTGTAAGGCTGTAATGGAAGTTTGGGTTTGTAATCTTTTCTGAATGATAACAGAAGTCAATTTTGGGAAAAAGGAGCAGAAATAAACGAGTGTACCAGAAGAATGGATGAATGTTTGCAAAAGCAAGTTTCTCCAGATCAGGTTTGACGTGTCAGACTTGTCTTAGTGTCAATATGTCAAAATCTGTAGGAGCAGTAGCATGCCAAAAAAACAGGTGGAATAATAAAGAAGAAAATAAAGATAATACAATTTCTAATACAGGAACAATAGTGTGGCTTTTTAAAATGACTGTAAAGTCGTTATGAACCATAGGCTGCTTTCAGGGTAATTTTACTTTTAAGCTCTTGTTAAGGGCAGTATAAGGTCATTAAATGGTGTATATACAGTATATATAACACCTTATAATGACTGCCATAAGGCTGCATAAGTAGTTATAGCTACATATATAACACTTTATAAAGTGAGAGTGGTAGGACTTTATAAATACGGGTTTCATAACACATTATAATATCCGCTCCTAAAAACATTACACATACTAATGTTGTAATGCGCTATAACACAGATTTGGTATACTTCATGTATTAGGTGTTATAACACATTATAACATACAGCTTTTACTTCTCAAATGAAGTATTTTAAAAGCATATGAGACATAATAGAGCATTTATACCAGGTCACTACAGGCTGTAAATGAAGTGTGTTTTTAAAAGCCTTTTAAACATAAAGGAAATTTCATTGTAATATGTAATGCTTTATAGAGCATTATAAGTGCTCTTTACTGGCTTTGAGTGAAGTGTGTTTCAATGACATTTCTTTTATATTTAAAAACACACTTCATTTAAAGCCGGTCAGTCAAAGCTGTATGTTGTAATGCATTATAACACGTAATACACACCTGTGTTATAATGCATTACGACATTAGTATGTGTCATGTTCTTATGAACGGATATTATAATGCGTTATGAAACCCGTCTTTATAAAGTCCCACCACTTTTACTTTATAACGTGTCATGTATGTAGTTATAGCTACTTATGAGTAATTATACAGGCTTATAGCAGTCATTATAAGGTATTATATATGCCATTTAATGCATTATAAATGCACTCATAATGCATTATGAATACCAGATTCACAGGAAGTGTTACCGATTTTTTTTACATTAGTCTTTATGCCAATACAAAAAGATTAAATCTTATGAAATGTGTATCTCACCATAAAATGCTGAAGGTTAGAGGGGGACTACAGTATGGCGGGAACTCTATGAATCTAAGGTTAGTGTTTGTTATGTCAGCCGTGAGTCGGACATTTACACCCAGACGAGACGGGTATATTATAAAGGGTATATTCTCCTGGGGTTTGAAGTGGATGAAGAAATCAGTACTTTGCAGTTTGATCTGTCTTCATAATGTGATTGCTTCAGTATGGACAAACACGCCGCGACTTCTGTAACTTCATTTCCAAAGCGTTCCTCCGGGTTCCTCTCCTTCTTCTGATATGTGCTCCATATCCACGCCACGACGAGTTGATGAGTAATTTAAACGAGAGTAATGGGAGTGGAGATTGTAACTATGATTACCTTTGATGTATTTTTCTCCCGACACGACACTTCACTTCACTAGACACGCAGCTAGCATCAGTGGAAAGGTCAAGTCCTGCCCTTTCCTTCCGTGCCTCACGTGTGCCACCTCACGGCGCTGAACGCTGAGAATAACGGATGTGAATTTGGATGCGGAATGCGTCCATGGGGTTCATAGGGTTATTTACTTTTGCCTCCATGTACAGTTTGCAGGTTTCTTTTCTTTCATTTCTTATCATGCGAATCTTTTCTGTGCATCTTCCCTCAGGCCGTTTAAGGAAACCATTACAGCTTTGTGTAGTTTTAAATCCAGTAACTAATTGCAGCTTCACAGTTCATATTCCCTATAGGTGTTACATGAAGCGCCAAAAACGCTCGTATTCTGCTCACACAGCCTGCTGAATGCTCGTGATCTGTTTATAATGCAGGTTTCTGTGCAGCAGGATGAACCCCCCCCATCTCTCTCTCTCTCTCTCTCTTACCTTGATGGACTCTAGATGTATTTCAGTAGAAGCTGGTGCACGGGGCTGAAATCAGACAGAGACATCTATTGATCCTGAAGCTCTCCTCTTAAACTCACCATTAATAATTGGCTCCTAAATTGTCAATATGGTAACCAGGAGGGTCTTGCCGTTGTCTGGCGTTCTGTTATCTTTGCAATAAACCCACCTGAGAAAGCCATGTGAAGTGTTAAATAACAGAAGAATAAATCTTACTGGGATATAATTTTAGGTTTTGCTGGAGGGAAAGCCTGCAGCTGTTCAGACATATAAAACAGTAGCTATAACAGTTGCCTTGAGTGAAGCAATGGACTGTAAAGGCAGGTGCAGTGTGAAGCAGCAGTACACCAGCATGGCTGAAAATTAAAGCATTTGTCCTAATACGTTATCGTTTCTATGCCGCAGAAACTCCTTAACGACTGCTCTTTCTGAGGGGAGGTTTATTTATTTTACCTTTACAGAAGGAGTCTCCAGTGTCAGCTGCACTCCTAAAGGTCACTTCCACACTAAATATTGCTGTTCTTCTAGTTTTCTGTTGTTTACTACTGTTCTCCCAGTGCAGTAGGTTTAATCCTTCACTTTTATCTTGAACCAGAAGAGAACGATGCGGCGGTGCTTTAGTGCTTCAGTCTGTCCGGCTCTCTCACCTCCTCCTCCTCCTCCTCCTCCTCCTCCTCCTCCTCTGTGCACTCTGCTCAAACACACCAGCATCCAAAACTTCAATAACAATAATAACTGTGATTTTCAACACATTACTCGGTGCAGTTATTTACTGCACAAACAGGTTGTGAGGAGAACTCACTTGGTTGTAAGGCTTCCTTAAGTGTAACAGGGTTGAGATTTTAGCTTCCTGTTAGTAAATACACATGGCATGAGAACAGTGCAATGATTTACATAAAATGTATTTTTCTCAATGAATCATTTCTTTAATTGACTGGGTCATGCGATCGACGTGGCCTCGTCAGAATACTCTAACGGTCCAAATGTTTCCGACGGATATCGACTATGTTCAGTTAAGAGTTTGAAAGTGAATGCAAATGAAAGCATACATTATTCATCACCTCTAATAGGTGAGTCATCATGGAAAAGGATGTTTCAGGAATGAGACAAATGGATTCATATATTCATGCAAACATAATCAGATTATTAGATCATTGAACTGTTCTGTGATTATATTTAGAAGTTAGAGTGGGCTGGGAAGGAGGTGAATCCGAGCTTCGTGGGTTCCTGCAGCGTAAACGAGTAAACTGGGATGGCGTGATGTGGTACGTGAAGCACCTCGGGCACTGCGGCTGAAGAATAATTAATGTGGAAATTCACCCCTTCATATGCCAGTCCTGTCATGTCTGCCAGCTATGAAATAAAGATGAGTAGAGTTGGATAATGAAGCCCTCTGTTAGCCGCGCCACTGCTTGATGGATATCGGGCTGTTTGGAAGACCGATTCAGCACCGGAATCCTGAAGAGTGTATTTTAGGGGAATTGTCTAGAAATCACACACCGTTCCACCGCAGTTCATCGTCTCTATTCCATCATACTGTCAAAGAATCACAGGAAGCATATGCTCGATGTTTGGGGTAAAACGTCACTTTAAAAAATAAAGCGCTTATTCCTGTACCTTCTGCTGAATCTGTGCACTCACGCCAATGTTCTCAGATTATAGGATTAAATGGAATAAGAGTGAGCTCCGTGCATGGCATTCGCCTGTGTGCTAAAGAACTGCTGGGGACTAAATGAAGTTTTCCAGTCGAGCAAATAGTGCTGTCAGTGTGTCGCTCTTGAAGTCTGATGGGAGGACCAAGTTACACTGATTAGCCCTGTGTTTTGCTCCCTGGCCACCACTTTAGCCTTTCATCTCCGTGGTGTGTTATAAAGTGTAAATACTCAGAGCTTCGTCATGACGACTGAGGACCTGTTTTTACGCAGCAAAGACCTCAAGGACTCACAGTGTCACTGAGCCTCTCAATTCTGATTGGACAGATTCGTTTTCTCTAACAGCAGCTCTGACAGCTGCGCATCATGTTAATGATGTTTGTCATGTTAATGCGCTCGTTATTGTTAAAAAAAATGTGTGTAATCATTGATTTTCTGAAACCAGATGGAAGGAGTCTCCAGTTTCGGCGCTTTGTGACTGTTTATAGCTGCTCTAACGCAACAAAAACAGGAAGTAACTTGATTCATTGATGTTTGAGGCCATTAAATCTGACTATAGCTGCATAAAACATTTTGGATTGTTATCATATTATTATCATTGCTGTGATATAAGAGGAGTAAAAGACTTAGTGGTGGTAACAGTTGATTATTTTCCTAGAAAAGATGTTCCCTCATGACCAGGGCGTAGTGAAACATTCCTGCTAATTAAACTAATTACAAGTCAAGGCATTTTATTGCTGAAAAAATGAACTGGCTCTTTCTACATTCTCCTGCGTGCCATGAAGCTTTGAGAGACTAAAGGCAGAAGCTTGATGGTATCAGGTCTGGAGCGGAAATTTATTTAATGGAGCTGATGGATTCCGGGAAGAGCAAAGAAACCTGACATGACTGAGACTCTCGTGATTAGGAAATGCTTAGATAGAGCTTATTACCTGTGCTTATTACCTGCACTGCCACTGTGTGTGAATCTTTCTCCTGCGATACCTTGCTGAATTAAATCAATTTATAACCGCAGTGCAGAGAAGCACTACTGTAAAATAATGACCCACAGTTGACCTTGAGAGAGACGAGATCAGGAACACACCTTACATCTCCGTCATTAACAGCTCCTCGCCGTGTCTGAAACAGTGTCATTCCCTTCATAGGGAGATATTTTCAGGAGGTATAGTGGTGTCTGGAAACATGCGGAGGAAATGATCCTACACGGTGGCAGAAAATTATCCACAAAATACCCAGATTTCAGATCTTTTTTTATACAAATGGGTTTCTGTAGCCACGTGTTCGGCTTAAAGTCAGCCTGCTTTCTTTGTTGTCCTCAGACTTCACTCTGGGATTGTATGAGATGCTTTAGTCCAGTCCTCAGTTCTTTGGTCTTCTCTGCAATGACCCTGAGCATGAGAACGGTTAAGAACGGCGCTATAGATCATGCACAACAAACTCTTAATAACTTTATATTAGATTATTAGAATCGGTGTCTGCATGTGGGGTTTATGATTACACCTTTATGTATGGCCATTTTTTAAACATTTTAAGAGAAAAAGGATGGAGGAAACACACGGTTTTACTAACGTTGCTGTTGCTAGCTGGTCGTTTTGAGCTCTCGCTTTACATAACCTCTAACATTAGCCTGTTTTACTAACGCAACTAACAGCCTACAACCAAACCAGATTATTGTCAAAGCAGTGGCAGTATGAGACAAGATAAGTTCTTTTAATTGTTTATTAATCAGCAGTAGTTTAGGTGACTAGACGTGCCCCGTTCTCAGGTTGCTAGCATTACTGTCGCGTGCACCAAAGAGCACGAGGACGTACACAGACCTGCAGATCGAGCTGAAGCCTTGGATCGTGATGATTCTGATTCTGATAGATTAGCCCCGTCTCATAGAACCAGAAAAACGGTGTGATTGCTGATGTGTTTGTCAGACAAACGGTGAGGACGCAGTGAAGGCTTTTGTGGGCGGAGTTCAAACTTGTGTCGTGGGCGGAGTTCAAAATCCGTTCTGTCTGTTCCGATGTTCTTCAATAAAAATGTAAAACATGAAGGACGTAATCAGGAGAACAGACAGACGCAGACAGGTTAGTGACAGAGAACTAAACTTATTTATGAACGCATTAATGTTTCTTCAATTTGAAGATTTTTAGGCCTTCAGAGAAGGTCTCTCAGGCCCCGACGCTCCACCGCTGATTACAACGAATGTCATGTTTTTAAAATATACAATACATTAGAAGATACTTTCGACTGCACAGTCACTAATTACTCCTGCAGCGCATTATTCAGATTTATCCGACACATAAAAAAGAGCGCGGATAAAAGAGTACATCTGTGTAGAGATTCATTTCAGCCGCTACATGACGTGCAATTACGAAGTGCTCTTTGTGGCAGCTTGTTATTAAAATGCTTTTCCTTTTCTTGTTGCCATGTGCTTTTCTTTCAGCTCGAATATCACAGGAAATCAAACCAGAAAAAAAAAAAAGCCATTTAAAATCGCCAGCCAAGACCTCAGTGTTTTAATGGGGTTATTTTTTCAAAAGCGTAATCACAGCCATGCAGCCAGGACTCGCGTCACGTTACGTCACGTCACATCACGCCGCGTCACGTCATGTAAGTTCGACTCAATACGTTCCCAAGTGAATGTGAATTTGTGACTGTACCCAGTCTGCAGTGTCTCACACATACCTCAGTATATTATTCAAAGTGTATTCTCATGTAATCCTCCAGCCTCCACCATGAACACTATGATGTGTGACAGTCTACAGATCACAGCTTTTCTGCTCTCATCTCATTACTGTGTTCAAGCACATTACAGTCAGTAAGGTGACGGTGACGGTGACGGTGAAGGTGACGGTGACGGTGACGGTGACTGACGTCGTGTGTATTTTTATACATTTCCTTACACACATTTCTAACAGAAGAGCGCGTGTTTGCTCACCACGCTGTTTTTAAACGATGTACGTTTTGTATTTTGTGCATGTCGACATCAGTGTGAGTTGTTAAAGTGATTATTTGGGTCACTGACAGCAGCCTTTATTAATTATTGGTGTATTTAGTAAAGCATTAACATTAACATACTCATTAACTTTTCTCATCAGTGTGAATCTGTTTTGAAGGTGTTGGGTCTAACATGTAGCACTTCACTGTATCAGTTTGGCCTTGGCAAATTTCAGGGTTTTTTTTTCTCTCACCCAGCCTTTCACTCTGTGATTTTCTCCACGCTGGAATAAATGTACAGACAAAATCCATATTTTTAGGAATAAAGACCGCAGATCATGTTTCACCAGCAAGAACTGAATCTGATCGAAGTTATAACCTTCTGCTACGTTTCTCAAAACTCTCATGAGGCTTTATGGAGTCTGATATGTTTTTGAGCTGGTTTATGTCTCGATTAAAGCTGTCACAAACACACACACACACACACACACACACACACACACACACACACACACACACACACACACACACACACACCAAAACAATGTCACATGGTACAAAACATCTGCATCCAGGTATAAAACGTGATTATATGATAATGTGACCCAATACAAACTGTTATAATAAAACACAAAGTGTAACGTTTAAAAGTCATTCATTTTGCTTCACTGACGAGACAAACTCAGCGTGGAATATATGATTATTTTATATTGCTTCTTTCATTGTTGTTAAAACATATCAAAGCAACCGATTAAGCAATCAAATGTTTGACTAAATTAATATTCCAGATTTGGCTTAATAACATTATTTCATTCATTTCTCAGCTGTTTAATGCAAAAGATCATGTATATGACAGTAAATTCAGAGATTTTAACTTAATAAAAGATTCCAGTTACTGAAAGAGAAAGTGTGGTGCTAATTCATTTTATTCCTGATAAAGTCCATGAAATTTCAGCTCAGTTATAATGTAATAATGTAACAATGTTACAATGTAATCATGTTGAAATGTTACAATACATTGTAATAATGTTATATTATTATAATGTTACAATGCTATAACATAATATAGTAATTAACAATGAAAAAATGTTACACTGTTATAATATATTGTAACAATGTTACGTTATTATAATGTTACAATGTTATAACATAATATAGTAATGTAATAATATAAAAATGTTATATTGTATATGTATAATGAAATCTAACCAGGTAAAAATGTAATCATGTTGCAATGTTAAAATGTTATAGTATAGAAATGTATCAATGTAATAATGTAATATTGTTGTAAAATACTGTAATAATGTCATATTATTATAATATAATAATATAACATTATTACAATATATTATAATAATGTTATATCATTATAATTTTACAATGTTGTAACATAATACAATAATTTAATGTAATAATGATATATTGTTAAACTTTTCAATGTAATATAACAGTGTATCAATGTAAGTATGGTGCAGTGTTATATTGTTAGAATACAGCAATGTAGTAGTGTTATATTATTATATTGTTTCAATGTTACAATAGAGAAATGTAATAATGTTATATTGTTCTAATGTAGTAATGTAATGAAATGCTACAGTGTTATTACATAGTATAGTAATGTAATAATGCAGTGATGTAATAATGATATATTGTTATAATGTAATGTAGCAGTGTAATCATGTTGCAATGTTGTATTGTTATAGTACAGTAATGTAATAATGTTATATTGGTAAAATGTTACAATGCTATAATGTAGTAATGCAATAATGTGATGACGTAATGTTGTTGTGATGTAATGTATCGATGTAAAATGTAATCATGTTGCGGTGTTACAATGTTACATTACAGTAATGTGATAGTGTCATAATGTTATATTGTTATAATGTAAGGTAACAGTGTAACAATGTAATCATGTTGAAATGCTATATTGTTTTAACACAGTAATGCAATAATGTTATATTGTTATAATATATTGTAGAAATGTTATATTTTTACAATGGTGCAAGTTATAACATAATATAGTAATGTAATAGTGTTATAAAGTAATAATATTTCCCCTCCCTCACTGTGTGTTCCACGTTACATTAATAACTATAGTGTTTGGTGAAAGTCTGTGCTCCATATCTTACTGACGCAGGATTATTTATAATATTCCCTGAGCTCTAACACATTCATTATAATTATAAGGAATAAAAATGAAAGACAGATCCTAATTCATTGTTTATAATGCAGTCAAGTTGTATCTAAAGAAAACGTACACCTCAATTTAGTAAATATATTATTATTATTATTATAACCTTGATTACCCTCTGATATCAAAACCCATTTAATATTATTTTCTTTAGAATCTACTGAGCCTTTAAAGGAAAGCTGACGCACTTAAAAACAACACGACTTAGACACAACTGCAGCTTTCATATCATATATCGTAAATATAATAACGCCGACCTGATAGAGATCAATACAAACTCAGAAGCATACGTTATATAAGTTTTCTATAACTCTGAGCATATGTATTTACTGCAGGTTGTGTGACTGAGAGGTCACAGGTACAGCTGATGACGTAGGGAAATTGTGAACACCGGAGCTCCAGCTGGCGTAGCTGCAATCAGGAGATTAGACACCATATTGTCACATTCGCTTAGCCATGCTTTGTGAAAGAGCTAGCCTTTCCCCTGTGCACACGTTCACTCCCCGACACTTTCACCGCAATGTTTCTGACTGCCACTTAATACCGGCACCAGACAGGCAAATTTGGAAGGAGGTGATGGGGATAAAGATCTCATGGATATTCAAGGGCATTTTCCCCAAGGCTATTAGCTGCTCCGAGCCACAGCGGTAATAGGACACGGTGCTGAGTGAATGCTAAACACTTAATGGGTGGATAGACTATTCAGAGAGAGAGAGAGAGAGAGAGAGAGAGAGAGAGAGAGAGAGAGAGAGAGAGAGAGGATCTGGAACTCCAGACCCAATATGGACAGTTAAAAATTTTCCTTGGGGAAGGAAAAACAGCGCCTCTTGCCGCCAAATACGTGACAACACGTCACCGCCTAAAGGACAGTGAGTAGCACTCATCACGTAAACTCCACCTCCACCCTACTAAACCCCGTCCACCCCTATACAACTAATGTAAATAATATGTAAAGACTTACGGGACCTTACGGTTATTTTAATGTGTTTAATGGATATTGTTCTATTTTATTTGTTTTTATTATATTTAATGATTATTTTTATTATTAGCTGATGATTGTTACTTCTGTAATTAATTTTATCATTGATTTAATTTCACAAAATATGTTCAACTTTAATGTTTATGTGCTTTCAACATTGTACCAAACTGTACCTGAACTGAGAGTGAGAGAGAGAGAGAGACATTTACCGCTCTTTTATTAAGACCTAGTCATTCTTTCAATGCTCCAATAAATATGACAAATTCATGAATAAATGAATAAATATAAAAAAATATAAATGCATACATAGATACATAGGTAAATAAACGGGACTATAACTATAAAAGTCAAAAGAAAGAGACAGGGAGGTAAAGAGACAGAGAGAGAAGCATAAAGAGAGAAAAGTGAAAGGTGGGAAGAAAGAAAGAGAGACAGTGAGAGATACAGAGACAGAAAGAAAGAGAGTAAGATAGATAGATAGAGAGAGAGAGACAGAGAGAGAGAGAGAGACTGAGCAATTGAGAGATATTGAGAGAGAGAGACTGGGAGAGAGAAAGACAGATAGATAGATTGAGAGAGATGGACAGAGAGTGAGAGAAATTGAGAGAGAGAGATTAAGAGAGAAAGAGAGAGAGAGAGAGAGACTGAGCAATTGAGAGATATTGAGATTGAGAGAGAGAGAGAGAGAGAGAGAGAGAGAGAGAGAGAGAGAGACTGAGAGGGAGAGAGACTGAGAGAGAGAGAGAGAGAGAGAGAGAGAGAGAGAGAGAGAGAGAGAGAGACAGAGAGAGAGAGAGAGAGAGAGAG
>JAOVVH010146224.1:0-13957 GCA_028566435.1 Scorpiodoras heckelii | reverse complement strand
AGAATTGAGTGATTCCATAATTTTTTCCCTCTGCTTGGTCTAAAAAATTAAACGTTACTGACTACCACATTTTTTTTCTTGATTTCTTTTAGTGTTTCTTAAAGCCAGAAAGTTGCCATTTGACAAAATTAAACAACTGAATGAACATCGTCCAAGGCCGGTGATTCCATAATTTTTGCCAGGGGTTGTATATACAAATGTCTGACACTGTGAGATGGTCAGACCAACTACTGATGAGTTATACCAATTTAGGTTAGAAATGCCAAAGCCACAGTGATTGATTCAGAGAGCCAAACCATATTGAAAAGTCAGATTTTTTCAAAAGAATTATTTACCTACAAACTCTAAGGTGTCCCTCAAGACCAATCAGGCAATTTGAGGCAATCAGACAAAAATACAGAGACTAGTTTGAATAAAGCATTTTTGAACAATGAACAATTAGGAATAACCTAAGCAATTTTTTAAATACATATATTTACAACTTTGTCCAGAACACTACACTGGATAAGACAAATCTCAATAACAAATCTGAGTAGTGCTTTTGACAAATCCTTTTGAAAAAGGGAGGCATGAAATGAAGTGATAAAAAATGAATTTGTGTAATGCTTTGAAACACAATTCTTTGCATTGTTTAAATTGAATTTCTTATCCACAATTCATACACAATGGTGTATGGTTTCTTAGGTCAGAAGTAACTTTTTATATCTTGTTGTACTCCCTACTGGACAAAATACACCAAAATGAGCATGCTACCTCCTGTCAACTGTCAGCTGGCTCATTTAACACTTCTTTGTCTCCTGTATGAAAAGAGTAATAGCTGCATGAGATGTAGAGGTTTAAAAGCTGATCCGACTCACTGTTTCTGACTTCTGTCCTTTCACGTAAGAAAATATAAGGCCTGTAATGGTATGAAAAGAAGTTAATTGTATGCTGAAAAGCCTCCCGATGTCCAAACTGACTCAAGCTTTGCAGACATCATCATACTATCATTACATCTATGTCTGTAAATTTGTCTGTTGATGTGAACTATTTGTTCCTGAGTTTTGTCCTTTTAGGTATTTCAATGCAATATATGCAAACAATGCAATATTCACAGTAATTAACATTACGCTGTAGAGCCTACCAATGTCCTAAGTGGCTCAAACTTTGCAGGCAACATCATTACATCTATGTCTGTACATTTCAGTGTTGAGGTGACCAGTGTTTCTGACTTGTGCCCATTTAGGTATGAAAACACAAGCCATGTGATTATATGCGAAGTAGTTAATGTGCAAACTAACTCAAAATTTGCAGACAATATCATACTTTCATTACATGTATGTCTGTAAATTTGTCAGTTGATGTGAACTATTTGTTCCAGAGTTTATGTCCATTTATGTATTTAAAAGTAACACATGCAATTATATGCAAAGTAGTTAATATTACACTGTAGAGCCTCCCGATGTCCTAAGTGGCACACACTTTGCTGGTAACATCATAGTATCATTACATGTATGTCTGTAAATTTCACTGTTGATGTGATCTATGTGTCCTAATTTCTGCCCATTTAGGTATGAAAACACAAGGTATGTGATTATATCAAATATATTGTGCACTGCAGAGCCTCCTGTCTATTCATATGGCTGAAACTTTGCAAGTTTCCTCAGAATGTTTCTCTGAATGTATTTGAATATATCTGTGCAAAGGGGGCCCAAATATCAACCCATCACTAACTCACACAGAACTCCCCAAGACCCCCTTAGTGGGATGATACAGTATCATATGTTCCAATTGGTTTTGTAGCTGCTATATTAAACATATACTTAAAGCCAAATTCATGGACACTTTTTTACTTTTGAATAAGAGCACAGCACTCAAGGCTGTATTATATTGAGCAATATCAATAATAGTTGTGCTCTTTTTAAAAGTACTAACATTTGAATTATGACAAATGTTCAATCCCCAGCTGGAATTTGACTGACCATAAATGTTGAAATGTAATTGAAATAATGTCAGTTGTTGTTTCAACATTGAATAAACATTGAAACAATGGTTAATGTTAAACATTGTAAAAAAGTTAACAAATTACTTATAAATCAGCGTTGATATTTCGACTTTGATGCAACATTCAAATTCTGCCTTAATTTTTTTTCTTAGCATTTTTAATATTTTGATTATGACCCTTTTAAAAATAACGTTTATGTTAAAAAAGGCAAGTTTATTTCTATAGCACCTTTTACACACAACAGCAATTAAAAGTGCTTTACATAAGAATAAGAATAGAATTAATGCAACCTAGAGCTATCACTTCAGAAAGTAAAATTAAATATCTCATAAAAATGGCTATTGTTATCTGTATTTTATAGACCCCGGTGAGGTACCTTGAACAACTATGCACTGCAGTGAGGGGATGGTCAGTGTGTGCTTATGACTATGAAACACTTTCATGCAATATTATAGACAGAACAAAGACACAAGGAGAGTGCGTAATCTACACTTCCCAAAATCACGCTTCACACTCCTGCTCAGTAGGTGCTGGTAATGCACCTTCAGTTGGTCTGCCACCCGCCATTAATCTGCAAAAAGAAGAAGAAGAAGAAGAAGAAGAAGAAGAAGAAGAAGAAGAAGAAGAAGAAGAAAAGAAGGAGGAGGAGGAGAGTGTGCCATAGATCTTTTTGACTCCAGAGTGTTTGAAGGTAAGTCTAGCTATATTTGAAAATTTTATCGTTAGTTACATATAAAACATGATATGACTAGCTAAAACACATTATACCCATGCTTGGTTAATGCCAATCCCAGCTAAATTAGCTAGACAAATTAGCTAACCTATCTAGTTATTAGCTAAATAGCTACATTAGTTAGTTACAGCTATCGTAACATCCCCTGTCATCGCCCAGCTCCTATTTCTGGGCATCTCCTTTTTCTACCTATTAGGGCTTTCCTTTCTCTCCCTTTACCAATCACGTTACGGCACTTAATTACTTCAAGTGTATTTCAGGTGGATGATAATCGGGGTACCCACGCTAGCTAGCTTGGTTGGGAAACAGTGGCAAACAATAATGTGCCTTTTGACACCATCACAATTTAATGTTAACTTGTGCTTTTGCGCTTGCTAGAACCATTTCTAGAGAGCCAAAGAGCATAATGTGTAATGCAGCTAGCATTAGTTATTTACATCGCTAATTTGCTAGTGATTTTTTAAATAGAGATTTAGCTGCAGTTAACTAACTATCTAACTAGTTAGCTGACATCCTTCTCTGCCACTAGCATTAGGGTTTGTGTGTGAGCGTGTTAGTTGTTGGTGTAAAAACCAAAGCTGACTACTATTTTTTTGCTGGTAAAATGGTTTTGGGTGGCTGGTAGTGGTTTTGTGTGTCTTTTTGCTCTATTTTGCCAGTTCTCTCAATATAACATGAAAGGATACACTACTATGAAGAACTTAATTTTCTATGTCAGTTAAAACAAGTATGTAAGGCAGTGTAGACAGAATTTGCCATACATGAGCTAAAATGTGCAGCATTAGAGATCCTAACCTAATTTGTGGTTTGTTGTTTCTCTTTAGATATTGTCATCAGTACATACAAAACCAGCCACATAATGGTATTGGACACCATGGCTAAATACCTAAAGTATGCACCAGAGAGGATTGGTGGTGGTGGCCGAACAAAGTGAAGAAATGCTCTTATGTCACATTTTCCTGGATTTTTGTAGCTCTTTGGTTTAAAAAAACAGATTCTAAAAATTGGACTGTTTAACATTTTTATATAGCATTTTATACAGTCCCCCCATACAATAAAAAACATCTTATTCTTCCAATAAAATAAAACAGTTTGGAAATATGACTGAAAGAACATCTTTTCATTTAAATTACAACACGTATTCAGCAAGTATCATCTCTTTTCAGGGATTTACACATTCAGCCGGAGTTGTACGTATACCATACCAAAAAGGTAAAGAAACAGTTACATTGAAAACATGAAATATGTAAAAAAAAAAAAATTGATTCAATTAAAAAGTAGCATATAGTATATGTGTATGCCAAATTGTGTACGGTGTAGAATGAAAAGTTTTTGTTGAAACAACATCGCAGTATCAATGTTGATTCACTTTTCAAAAACGAAACCTAATTTAACAGTGAATCAACCATGACCCCTGAAGTTGATTCAATGGTGAATAATCATTGAAATGCCAGCTGGGTCAGCCCCCATTAAAGAAGTTTTTATTGATACATATTATTTAATACATGAATTCAGTTAATTCTTGAACAGCAACCAAAATGTCCATAAAACATGACACAATTTAAAGAGTCTTGACTGAACATTGCTAGGCTGTGCAGTCAGCTGTTTCATATCTTTCAGGGAGAGAGAGAGAGAGAGAGAGAGAGAGAGAGAGAGAGAGATTAAAGTGTAAAATGATACCATTTTAAAGCAGTTACAATAGTAATTCTGTACATAATCTAAACTGTATTTTATAGTAATGATAAACGTTGTTTCCATCAATCTAAAACATGGTATTAATTAAATGTGCTATTGAATGTCTGAATGAACTAATTTGGAAAAAATCAGCACATGCAGTAAACAAGGAAGCTTGTACAATATACAATGATAGAAAGCATGGCAGCACACTGAAAACACCAATTCTACATATTTTAACTTCTTTGATTTTGTTAGCTTTTTAGTTTCACTGTGAGCCAATTGCTAATGTTAAATCACTATGAACAAGACCAATATCACTGCTTTTTTAAATTATTCTTATTATTTATATGGGTATTTAATATTGCTGGTTGATTAATTTAGACTGAAACTGGTAAATGAGACTAAAACATGCACATTGTTCAAGATAGGTATACATAAAAGATGGGTAACTTAGTAGATATGTTCAATATAGTAGTTTTCACAAAAATATGGAAATCGTTCTATGTCCTAAACAGAAGCAGCATTCAGGTGCCTCGTGCATTTATTTAATGGTCTAGCATGCATGCTGCTTCAGTTAAACTTGTAAATCAAAGTTAAATAGCTAGCTAGTTAACTGGTTAATTAGTTCAAAGTGTCCACAAAAATAACCCAGTTCTTTCACCAAAATGTAGGCTGCTGCCACAAAATGCATCAGCACTTCAATTTGGCTAGGTTCTTAAGAAAACCTCACAAAACTCCATGAAACTCACACACATAACTTGTTTTAAGCCAAAATATTACATATAACAAGCATTTCATGTTTGGTCCACCAGAAACATAGTTAATGTGGGGATGCATTTGGTTGCAGCGGCCTGAAAATGAATTGGAGATATCTATCCATCTGTCTGTCTGTCCGTCTAAAATTATTTATCTGTGTGTAGTCTATGAAAAGGCATATATCAGTGTACAATATGCACTGTCCCTGTAATGAAACAGTCCAGAAATGATACATTTTCACTATCTGTATGACAATGTTTTCCAGATGCATACAGTTCAGTACAGCTGCTCCATTTTCTCACACAGCAGCACTGCTGTGTCTGATCCACTCACACCAGTACAACACACACACTAACACGTCATCACCTCATCAGTGCCACTGCAGTGCTTAGGATGATCCACCATCCAAATAGTACCTGATCTGTGGTGGTCCTCTGGGGGTCCTCACCATTAGAGAACAGAGTAAAGGGGACTAACAAAGTATGTAAGTCTGTAATTGTAGAACTACAAAGTGCATTTGAATGGTAGGTGGAACTGAGAAAATGGACAATGAGTGTAGACAAAAGGAGGTGGTCATTAGGTTATGACTGACCTGCATGTATGTATGTATGTATGTACATATATATATATATATATATACATACATATACATACAGTCATGTGAAAAAATTAGGACACCCCATTAGTCAGCTCTTTATTAAGAAATGTTCACATATCAATGTCCAATCTTGTTTTTATTTATTTACGGAAAAGAAAGTGATTTCATTGCAGTTAAACAACCAAAATTAACATTGATTTACTCATCAAACAAAAGATATGAACAAAAATGTGTATTTTAATTGAGGAAAAAGTTAGGACACCCTACCCTCTAACAAACAGTGTTGCCCCCTTTGGCTGAAGTAACTTCAGTGAGACACTTCTTGTAGCCATCTACCAGTCTCTGACATTGATCTGAAGAAAGTTTGTCCCACTCGTCAATGCAGAATTCTTTCAGCTGTGAGATGTTTGAAGGGTTTCTTGCATATACAGCCCATTTCAAGTCACTCCACAGCATCTCAATGGGATTAAGATCCAGGCTTTAACTTGGCCATTCCAGGACTCTCCACTTCTTAGTTTTCATCCAGTCCTTGGTGGATTTACTGGTATGTTTTGGGTCATTGTCATGTTACAGGGTCCAGTTCCACTTCATGTTCCTCAAGCACCCTCTGATACACAGTAGAAGTCGTGGTGGATTCTATGATGTTGAGCTGGCCAGGTCCTGCTGCAGCAAAGCATCCCCAAACCATGAGACTTCTACCTCCATGCTTCACAGTTGGTGTGAGGCTCTTTTCTTGGAATGCTGTACTTGGTTTGCGTCAAATATGTCTTCTGTTCTGGTGTCCAAATAATAACATTTTAGACTCATCTGTCCAAAGAACATTATTCCAGAAGTCATGGTTTTTGCCTGCATTCTCTCTGGCAAACTTCAGTCTGGCCTTAACGTTTTTCTTAGAGAGTAAAGGTTTCCTCCTTGCACACCTCCCATGAAAGTTAAACTTGTGTCCTCTCTTTCTGATAGTTGAGTCATGCACTTTCACATAACAGTAGCAAGAGCCTGCTGTAGGTCCTGTGATGAAATTTTATGATTTTTGGTGAATTCTTTTAGCATCTTACAGTCTGATCTGGGGGTGAACTTGCTTGGATGGCCAGACCTGGGCATTGTGGCAGTTATTTTGAATGTCCTCCATTTGTAAACAATTTTCCGAATGGTGGAATGGCTGATGTCAAATTCTTTTGAGATATTTTTTAAATCCCTTACCAGACTCATAATCGGCCACAATCTTCTTTCTGAGGGCCTCAGACAGCTCTTTGGATCTCACCATGGTGCCCACTCTCACTTCAACAGTCAAGGACACACCAAACTAAATGTCTGAGGTTTAAATAGGGCAAGCCTGCTTCAAAATGCTGGGCAACAATGTTCTGATCATGTGCACCTGATGTGATACACCTGTGTGTGATCTTAACCATTTTAAGTGGGACAATATGTGGGATTGTCCTAATTTATTCCTCACCAGAAATTGCATTCTTTTTAAATTACATTTTACAGAAAGTTTTAAAAAGGCCTTTCTTAATTGTTAATTGTTTAGTCGTATTACTTGGATCCCTCAGTATTGTTAAAATTGATATTAAATATGTCCAAATATGTTAAAAAATATACAGGCTTTCATAGGGAGTCCTAATTTTTTCACATGAATGTATATATGCACACGCGCACACACACACACACACACACACACACACACACACACACACACACACACACACACACACACCTACCTGTTGAATTCTAGTTTTTGCTAGCAACATTAAAAATTTGCATACCAAACACATCTTAGCTGATCAAGTACATCTAGCTATTTGAGTAGGAAAATACATATCACTACATCTAGCTAGTTAAGTTGAAAATGTGTGAATATGAAGTGTAAAATGTATACATATCTTTATATTCATTACTAAAAAGGAATTGAGGGGTCTACCTTTCAATACTAATGGCTAACGGTTGTTCTAGCTAGCTAGCTAAGTTTGTTTAAAGTTAAGCTAATGTCAGGCATCAAATCCTCAGCTAATAAAATTTGCTCTTTTACATGTAGGTAGCAGAATTAAAGAAATTGTATAAAATATTAATTTCTTAGCTCAGTAATATCATTGAACATCGTGGACAAATTGAGTATTGAAAAAAATCCTGCTTGCAATTGAAGCAATGTTAGGCATTAATGGGGGAGTGGATGCACAAATCAGTGGCTGGCTTTAATTTTGCCAGTGTTTTAATATTTTGAACAAATGAACAAGTTATTAAAATTAGTTCACAAGTTAAACTGAAATGACACACAGACCTCATCCAGTTTTTTTTTTATTTGTGTGCCAAAGCAAGAATTCTGCCATTCTGTTGCATGAGCTGTGGTACAAAACTGTGTACAATATGAATAGACCATACAGAGCTGGAAATTTCCCCATTGCGGAACTAATAAAGGAGTATCTTATCTTATCTTATATGTCTCTTTTGTCATAACTCATATAAAAATTAGGCTGTATATTTAAAATGAAAATAGAGCCCACATAGGGCCCATGTAGGTCACACTGGGGTCCAAAGCTTCAACTCAGCTGGGACCTACAACCATAACCTAAGTGGGGCCCGTAACTATAACCCAACTGGGGCTCATAAGTATAACCCAAATAAGGCCCACAACTATAACCTCACTGGGGCCGTTTATAACCCAAATGGGCCCGCAAATGTACCGCAACTGAGGCATATATATTACCTGTAAAATGGCCACTCTAAGCCCATGCCCAATTAAAGCACATAGAGTAATACCCTGAAAATTTGCGCTTCTGAATCTGCAGCTTCACGAATTCGCATATTTTTTCCTTGGAACCTATCACTTAAACTTTGCGGGTCCAGCAGATGTAATCCATAGATTTTTTTGTGACTGGTAAGTTGCATCATTTTTAGCATTAATTTGTTAAGATAATAATAAATAGAGATGATTTCATAAACATAATGTTTTACCTACTGTATCCAATAATACTGCATGTATTATTATCATATATTACTATTGTATTATGAAATAAAAACAGAGTTCATGCACTATTTGCTTTGTTTACTTTTCCAAAATCAGCTGATTGAGACTACTACCTGTATACAATTTCTAAAACTGTAAAACTAATGTTTTATTTACTGTATCCACTTATACTGCATTTATTATCATACTGTATTTCTAGTTTCAATATAAAATACAAACATAACCATTGTGAAAATGCGCCCATGAGAGTTCAGCCTCTCAGAGAAGACGTGGGCATGCACAAGGTGACGGACACTAGATGTACATGTACATACAGTATGTACCATATCTTACTGTATGTACTTTATAGTACGGTACTGTATATGTTTACTATTACCTGTACAATTTTAAAAGAATTATGTAAATTATAACATAAATTTTTAAAGGAACTTGGAGTGTTTTGATCAGCAGCCATGTTGCTTTAGTTGACCTTTAAACTTTAAATGGCCGCCATGTGACGTCACATTTGTAAAGCCATTAGCTAATCTTCTGATGATTAAACACTGAAAAATATAATATTATGTAATTTTGCATGCCCAGATGTTAGTTTAGATGTATTTAGACTACTTACATGTAAAGAAAACATCAGTTTTGTGGGCGAATGTGTCCGTTCCATCAATGCTAAGCTAATGCTAGCATACTAGCTGAACGATTGTAAACAATGCCAAAACAACCCCTCAGGAAGCTCAGCCGAAGTAAATCTCCTCTCATCATGGTTTCCAGAAGTGTTTAAGACTAACTACAACACAAAACTGTAAGAATCAAAATAAACAGACAAAATCGACACGCTGAGTAAACACAGCTTCCCAGGGCGCATAGACACTCTGGATTCTTCCGGGTAGCAGCCCACTTGTGCAGCGTTTCACACGTGGTCTGATTGGTCTTCTGTATACCTTAGGGTCATAACTATTGGCTAAGAAACGTGTCAATAACTTCTGGAAGGCAGGACTGACACTGTGAACCGATTTGACAGGACAGGCTCGAGCACAAACATAAGCCAGTAGGGATGGGCGATATGGCCTTCAAACAATATCATAATATTTTGAGATATTTTTGCGATAATTATATTCTCTAATGATATAGACCACACCAGCAGCAATCAGCAAATCTAATCAGTCAAAAGAAAAATATTTTAATCTTCAAATCTGTTTCAACTGTAAATGTCAAAAAAAATACTCTTGAAATTAATAAAGATATTCCCTGCTAAACAAGGCCTTGGCTCATTGGCAAAACTTAAAATAATGTACATATTTAGTGCAAGTGAACATATATACATTTAAGTGCAAGTGAAAATTAAAAGAAGCCATTATACTTATATATAAGTAACAACAGCAACAACTTCTTGGTCTTGAGGAAGAATGTGCCCAGCTAACACAGTTTTAGATTCTTTGACAAGAAAACTAGCATGTTCACTGATGCTGGTTTAAGAGCTGACCTTTGACAGATAACAATATTGCCACCAGTGCTAAACACTCTCTCTGAAGGTGCACTAGTGGCAGGAATGGACAGATATTTTCTGCCCAACTTGCTAACATGTGGAAAGTTAATCTCATGCAGTTTCCACCATGCGTGGGGATCACTTTCACTGTCAGCTTGTGGACCTTGTAAGTAGCTGTTTAGCTCAGCTTATACTATCTCAGTGTGCAAGAGATCTCTTTTCTCAGTTGTTTTTTTTTTTTTTAAACTTCCAAGTGTCCTTTTTGCCCTCTTTGCATCACTTCTCACTTCTGAACCTAAAGCTGAAGTTTGGACACCGGGTTCCAAAGGAGCCGAGACACCTTGCTCAGTCAGAGTGGCTTCCATCTTCCTCACTGCTCTGGCTTTGAAGGAAAGAATCTCCTCTGCAGCCATGTGCTAGTTCTTAAAGCATGGATCAAGCACTGTTGTGAAACTAATCAGTTCCTGAACCTCAGGATCTTTGTACTTCTTGTTCATATGTCAAGTATTTTGATTTTCATCATCTTGGTAAGGTCTGTGTCATTCTCTGCAGTGTTTAGAATGTCTCTGTTAAACAATTGGAGGACAGGCTTCAGGCAGGAAACACTTACATAATTGGTGCCAGAAAGGGCATCTGTAAATTCTAGGAATGAACCTAGAGCCGTACTGACTGAATCAAGGACATCCACATCTTGCCAGGTAAGCACTAAATGCCTGGTTGTTTTGTCGGCAGCCAAGACCTGTGTGATGGCTTTCTCTTATTCCAATATCCGTTGAATTTTTTGTCTTGATCTCCATCACGTTGGTGATTCAGTGATGAGTTTGTGGTGGGGAAGGCCATTTCTGTTTGTACATCTCGGACTGCCTGCTGCCTCTTCCAGCTGTGAGAAAACGCTGCAACAATTTTTGTGCAAACCCCCACTGCTCTTTCAATCCTGGGGTCCTTCAGACTCCTCTCTGGTTGAGAAAGATGGAGATAATGTATTCAGGTAGAAATTAACATTTTAAGCAGTCTATATAAAAGATTTCAGTATCCAATCTGTGGTGGCCAAGGAAAATCTCGCATGTACACAGTAAAGCTCAGTATAAGCAGTGCTTAAATGAACTGTGTTGATTTAACACTGCTTTGGAGCATGTGTGGTCAAACTCTACAGACAGTAAAAATGACAGTGTTGGTAATAATTTTTCAGTGTTCCTTGATTCCCCAGTTGTGTTAAAAGAACATTCAAAAAGTGTACAGTATTATAGATATTAGTGCAAATTTTATACTCTTGGTGTCGTTTTTACTCTAGAAGACACTACCTCTACTGGAATATTTAACAATTAAATTGTTACACTGATTATTTTACTGTTGATTCTAAACGTTCTTAAAAATAAATAAATAAATAAATAAATAAAAACATTTTCCTGGACTTTTTATGCATTTGGTTTTGGTTTGGTTTTTTAATCTAGACCAGAGTTTTTGATATATTTCAGATTAAATTGGGAACTTACCAATGGCAGTATGAAGACTGTGTCCAAAGCAAGGCAGTCTGACAAAAGCATTCAGCGCGACAGCTTTGACAACGTTTGCTCCACTGTCCGTTGTCACACAGACCTGTTTCTCTTCTTTAAGATCCCACAACAAGAGAAATTCCTTTAAACCTTTTGCAATGTTTTCTCCCGTGTGGTCTTCTGGAAAAAAGCTTGTCTGTAGGCAGGAACTGCATAGTTTCCACTTGCTATCAATGTAGTGTACGGTCAAGCATATATACGGCTCTGTGGTTCTGCTTGACCACATGTCGGTAGTTGACGCGTAGTGTGCTACAGATGCTAACTTGGCATGGCATTTGTCATACAGTTGCGGCAAAGCCGCTTGTGAAAAATATTTCCTTCCAGGGATGTTGTACCTTGGGTCCAGCTTCCTAACAAGCCATTTAAATCCTTCCTTTTCCAGTTTGGATAGGCATCATGTCCTTTGCTAACCAAAGTGTGACTGCTTCAGTAACTTCATTACACCGCTTGTTTTTTTGTCATACGGAGTACCACGTGCGAATGCTCCAGCTATGTTTGCCTGAGTGACTATGTTTGGTTTAGCCTGTTCATTAACAGGTAGGTATTTTGGTCTCACATCTTCATTCTCGGACACACGCAATGACTGACATTCCTCGTACTCACGCGGGTGCTTTTGCTTTAGGTGGTGAAATAAATTTGATGTGTTGCCACCTTATGTGGTCACAATATTATTGCACGTTTGGCAAATTACAGTCATTTGTTTGGAGTCTGACCTTCTGTATTCGAAAAACTTCCACACTTCTGATGTAGCTCCCCCTTTAGAAACTAATTCATCTTCAGAGCTAACTCTGGTACTACTTTCTGCTTTGTCGGGCATTTTTTTCCACTGTTACGCGCTTGAGCATAATGCACGCTTGCTTGAAATATCGTGACATGACAAAATCTTATCGAATTAAAAAATATACCGGTATTATTGTGAACGATATTACAGTATATCACCCACTCCTATGAGCCAGTACTCATGCTATTGGTGCAAAATGGCATCAGTCATGAAAAGAGTCAGTCTTGAGCCAATAAAAACCACAGAATCTAAGAAAGAACATCCTTAGCTTTGTATTCACGAAGATCTGTACGTGAAAACTTCCTTTTAAAAAATAAAAAGTTGAGCAAACTTAAAAATGTAAGGCAACCAGCTGCCTGGCTTTTTTGAGTTCTCTCAACTTCAGGCATGCGTAGTTGTTCCAACTTATTTTCTTTAGTTACCCTACAAGTTCACACAATTGCATATTTTAAGTTAAATTAACATTCTTTTACAAGTACAATCAACTAATAATTGTAATTCTATTCAACTTGAAGTACTGATTTGAGTGAACTAAGAGCCCAACTTAGCAAAGAAAGTTTGACTCCTGAAGTTGAGAAAACTCAAAAAGGTATGGCAGCCTTACATTTTCAAGTCCGCTTAACTTTTAGGTTTGCAAGTTGATTCAACATTTTACTATTTTTTTTTATTTTACATATCTGAAATGGCAACTGGAAGCTCACTGGTTAAGGTACTGGGTTAGTATTCAGTAAGATGCCGGTTCAAGCCCCACTACTAAATTGTGACTGCTGGGCCCCTGAGCAACACACCTTTAAACCTCAATTGCTTTAGATACAATTGAAAGTCTCTTTAAAAGTCTGTGAAAATGATGAACATGTAAATGAATTCATATGTTATGCTCTTAACAGGTAGCTATGAAAGAAATTAAAGACAACAAAATGTTATTAAAATGTTTATTGAACTTTTCCTACAGAGGTCATTTTAGACCAAATATATGTCACTCAGCAAACATAACAAAAAAACAAACTGGTTTTCCAGGTTGAGATCAAACAAATAAAATAATGACTGTCAATGACATTCTTCTAAAATGGCATTCTGATGAGAACCAAATCCGAAAGGCAATAAAAAAAAACATTCTCTTACTGAAGAAACACTGAGAAACTGGAGTTTTTTCACACTGCAAAATCAAAAATCACCCTTAGCAATACCTATATTCCTCCACCTCCAACTAATGCACTCCCCGAAAATTACTCAGAACAAATGAACTGATGCACTCACTAGAAATCACTTACACCATCATCTCCCATATACCAACAAAGACAGAGCACATACATACTTGCACAAACTCATTCAAATCCAATACCCTAGATGGAAGCCCATAGAATTATACCCACATTCTCAAATTCTACATTCATCAAATTCTACAAGCATTCAAGGTGAACTGTTTTTCTATATGT
>JAOVVH010146191.1:0-23571 GCA_028566435.1 Scorpiodoras heckelii | reverse complement strand
CCGCTCCACCCGGGGATCGAACCCGGGACCTTCTTGCTGTGAGGCGACAGTGCTAACCACTACACCACCGTGCCGCCATCCATGTGTTACAGAACATGTCAATTTCATTCTCATTACTTTCCAGACAGATCTTATATTTATTATTATTTGCCTTTATTATTGCCTTTTATTGATTATTAATTAATCAATCTATCCAACAATCTGTCTTCACCATTACTCATATGGGACAATAACAAATTATTTATTTCAGCAGCGTCCTACTGCCATAACAACTATAAATTAACTATTTACACTTTGAAACATTACAGTTTAATGACAGAATGATAATTTGGTATATTTAGAATACCTATTACAAAATGAGCAGTGGAGTAGAGTGACTTGAACCTAACAACGGGAATAGTGTGACCTGAACCTGTCCTGTTAAATTAAACATTTATATAGTTGCATAATCAAGTTCTTTCCCAGAAGGCATAATTTCCTGTCCATTGTACATTTGCAGATAGAATGAAAAGAGCAACTGACTTAATCATTTTCATTTAGTACAACAATATTTTATGTTCCATTTGCAAAGATAGTGAATCATTTGGTAGCAATTTACGAAGAAATGTCTAATTTAGACATGTAGCAAGGTGACAATGATTCATTGTTGAAATTCCATCAGAATCATCATCAGGTTGAATATCAAGGCTAAATAATATTGAATCAATGTTGGTACTTAGCTTTTTCAACATTAAAATGACAACATTGAATCAATATTGAGTTTTGGTCAGCTTCATTGAATTAATGGCAAGTGGGGCTTAGGATTGTCATGCCCTTCCTTTGTTCAATTTCAAGGCAAATACTGGCACATTTTTTGCCTTAGAACACTAATGCCTCATGGTAATATGGGTCAAAAGAGGCCCAAATGCTACAAGCTGAAAGTGCTGTAAGTGAAAAATTCAGTGCATTTGGAAAGTCTTCAGACTCTTTCACTTTTTTCACATTTTGGTCATTTGGTTGCCCCTTTCCCTTCCCAAGATGGCACCAGTGTGTTTCTCTGCTGCTCATCGCCTCCTCCTACTCTTTCTTTTATGTTTTATTGCTCCTTTCTCTCTATCTACCCTTTCTTATGATGGAAAACTCTCCGAGCAATATGGTCTACTGTGGTGGAGGTGTGCACTCAGAACTATAGGAGAAACTATCCTTTTAACCTGTGGTTTTATCTGCCCCTACCTGCCAGTATTTGTAGCTTGCATTGCTGCAATATCCAAGTAAGGAGATGTCATAGGAAATGAGGCAAGTGAGGAGTGGTCCGGGTGAAGATTAGGTGATTTTTCCAGCACTCCGCTGAGTTTATCAGCGCCCTCCTGGACTTCAATCTTGAAAGCGGCTGTTTCATCTCGTGGTGCTCCTTGGAGAATAGATACACCAAGCTCCTTCAACTTGTCCCTGCCTGTCTGTCAGCTCCCCGTCATCTCCTCTTGAGAGTGCATGTCCGCGGCAGTGAAATAATCATCTAAACCTTCATTCACTGGAGTTTCAGCCCCGGGTACACGGTGAAAAACTCACCTCAGTTAAAATGGCTCTCATTAACGCCCGATCGATCTCAAATAAGACTTTATAAAGTCACGTGACCTGGACTTTCTGTTTGTAACTGAAACTTGGCTCATGCCTGGGGATCCAGTCCCTCTTTCTGAACTGAACTTTTTCATTTTTTAATACTCCTAGGGAGGTTCGGCCGTGTCTGGCGTGCTTTTTCAAAAGTCGAGTTAACTGCTGGTCAATTCCAACAGAAAAGTTTACAAGCTCTGAGGTTCAGCTGTTTAAAGTGGTTTTGCCAACTCCACAGCTCTGTGTTCTTCTGTCCTGACCTCCAAAATTCAACATTGATTTTAAACATGAATTCTCAGATTTTTTAAAATCTTTGATTGTTCCCAGTACTGACTCTCTTTTGATTCTTAGTGATTTCAATATCCATCTTTGCTGCCCTTCAAAACCACCGGTCGCTTAATTTCACAGTCTGATAGAATCTTTTAACCTTCTTCAGTCAGTTAGAAACCCTACTCATCAACATGGCCATGTCCTTGACCTGGTGTTGTCCTCTGGCATTTCAGTTTGCAATGTGGAAAATCAGGATATCTGTCTCTCAGTTCATAGACCTGTTTTGTTTGAGTCGGTATAATTATTTCTACCATCTAAGCAACACTTAAACAGTTATTATGCGCACATTATAAATTCTTCTACTGTTCAATTGTTTTCAGATGCTTATCTAGCATGACCTTTCTACTGTAATACAGAAACCTCTTTGTCTGGCACAAAGTTGGAAGACTTACTTAATCTCTTTAATTCCACATGTTCAGATATCCTGGACTCTATTCCTCCATTTAGAGTTAGAAAAACAAATGTTAAAACCCAACCCTGGTTTACTTCTGAAACATGCTCTCTTAGGCAGGAGACTAGACTAAATGGACTTCTACATTTGCCCCCATCACCTATGGTCTGCCACAAGGCTCGATCCTGGGTCCTGGGAAAAATTTTCAGAAATTTGGAATTTCTTACCATTGCTACACAGATGATACCCAGCTATATCTTCCCCTTAAACCTGGGGACAAATGGCTCTCTGAATGTATGAAGGAAGTTAGGCAGTGCTTAACCAATAACTTCCTTCAACTTAATGAAAGCAAGTCTGTGGTAGTCATCTTTGGTTCATCATCAAGCTCACAAACTATTGGTGATTATTTGAAACATCTTTTCCCTAATTTGTCCTGTGGTGCTAAAAATGTAGGTTTTATTTTTGATCCAGCTCTTAAATTTGATAAACAAATCAACTCTGTTGTAAAGAGTAGCTTTTCAAATAAGACACATTGCCAAGCTGAAATCCATTTTATTATTTATGGACCTTGAGAAAGTCATGCACATTTTTATTACATCACGCCTTGATTACTGTAACTTCCTTTACATGGGAGTCTGTCAGTCCCCTTTGGCCTATTTGCAGCTCGGTCAAAATGCTGCTGCCAGATTACTTACTGGTACATAATACACCCCTCCTGGCCTCCTTACATTGGCTTCCCATTAGCTATAGGGTCCAATTTAAAGTTTTACTTTTTGTTTTTAAGGCTCGTAATGGTATGGCACCACTGTACATCAGTGATATGTTTTGTCCTTACAAAGCACAAAGGACAGTTCGGTCTGCTAACAAATCATTGTTAACTGTTACACAGTCCCGTTTAAAACATCAGGGAGACTGTGCTTTTTCTGTTGCTGCTCCCAGACTGCAAAATTCATTACCCCTGGATATTAGGTCATTAACATCTATTGAGGAATTCAAAACCCACCTTAAGACCTACCTTTTTTCTTTGGCTTATGAAGGTGGTTAACCAGGTGATATTTTATTCCTTCTATTCCTCTTACTATTTATGTATTTCTTTTTTTTTTATTTCTATTTTACTGTCCTGATTCTGTTATTTGTTATTTAATATATCTGCTGTACAGCAATTTGGTCAGCTTTGGCTTTTAAATGTGCTTTATAAATAAATATAAATTGAATTGCTAAAATAAAAAAAATTAAAAAATCAAGTGTTCCCCATCAAGCTGCAATTAATACCCCATAATGAGAAAGTGAAAACAGAATTTTAGAAAATTTTGCAAATTTATTAAAATGGAAAAACTAAAATTTCGCATGGATATAACTATTCAGACCCTTGGCAATGACACTTGAAATTTAGCTCTGGGGGCCTCCCATTTCTCTTGATCTTTGAGATATTTCTATACCTTGACTGTTCAAATTCAGTTGATTGGATATGATTTGTAAATATACACCCTGGTCTATATAAGTTCTCACAGCTAACAATTCATATCAGAGAAAAAAACAAGCCAGGAGGGGGAAAGAACTGCCTGTAGAGCTAGAGAAAGGATTTTGTGGAGGCACAGAAGGCTCCCAAAGATTTCTGCTGCACTGAAAGTTCCCAAGAGCATAGTGGCCTCCATAATTCTTAAATGGAAGAAGTTTGGCACAACCAGGACTCTTCCTAGAGCTGGCTGCGAAACTACAGTCGAAGTCAGTTGCTTCATCGTGTGGTAAGGAAGTGTCCAGTTGTGGAGCTGAAAATCAGGGAGTAGCAGTGCATATTAGACACAGGTAATCAAATGAGCACTATTGTCGAGAGTTTCTTCAGGGAAAACCTGTGTGGAGAGAATAAAGACTATCAACCGTAGGGTGGTTAAAAATTACAACTGCTAATGGGATGGACATACCCTATGTAGGTTATCTTGAATTAGATGTTGAGGCAATGGGTATCAGCTTACCTGACTGTGGGTTTCTGGTTGTGAAAGAACCTCAGAATTCTCCGGCCAGTGTTCCAGTGTTAGTTGGAATGAATATAATTAGCCGTTGTAGGCAGCTGGTGCAAGCAGAATTTAGCACCACCCTAGGCAATGAGTTAGACATAAATTGGAGGCAAGCATTCCATTAGGTGCATGACAAAGACAATTTGAACTGGTTAGCTATGGCACATGTGGCAGGAAAAGACATTATACATGTACCTGCAATGTCTGTGGTAACAGACATGGTTAAAGGGTTGAAAAGAAAATTCCATGGATGGTCCTGGCCTGCTATTGGAGCCTATGAGTACTCCCTTGCCTGGTTTCCTTGTGGTGGTCCCTATCTTAGTGTCTTCACAAGTCTACATGGTGCCAGTGAGAGTAGTGAATTTCTCCCAGGAAGATGTGTGGCTTAAACCATGAACAAGACTTGGCATATTGTCAAAAGGTGATTGTGTCAGCTCTGATAGTCACTGTGAGGTAAAATTTCAGAGGATTTCTGCAAGTGTTGAGCAGATTACAGTGGATAAAACGGAAATGCGGGCATTTCGCCCATGTGCACCCTTATTTTTCCTGTAAAAAAGATAAGAGCTCAGGGAGAACCTGAGGAGTGGAGGTTTGTTCAAGATCTGAAAGCAGTAAATGATGCTATGGTTTGCAGAGCACCAAATGTTCCAAACCCTTGCACTATTTTGTCATAAATTCCACATGATAGCAGACCTTGCAAATGCATTTTTCAGTGTAACAGTTCACAAAGACAGCCAGTTTTGGTTTGCTTTCATAGTCAATGATAAATCATACACTTTCACACATCTGTGTCAAGGCTACTGTGAATCTCCCACAATCTATAATAAGGCTCTGAGGGTTCAGCCTTGAACCTTCGAGCCTGATGCCCAGTTTAGTTCTTATACATTGTCAAATAGTGCCCAAAAAAGAGCATTGCAAAAAAGATACCTTGGCACTCTTGTGCCACCTAGCCCAAGAAGGGCATAAAGCAAGTCTATCTAAACTGCAGTTTGTTCAACAGGAAGTGAAGTTTTTACGTCATCTTATCTCTAAAGAGGGCAAAAGGTTAGAAAGCAGCAGGATAGAAGCTATTCAGATAATAGCAAACCCAGTGACAAACAAACAGCTCATGTCCTTTTTAGGTATGTGTTCATACTGCAGAACATTTATTTCTGATTATGCAGTTATTGAGGCTCCCTTATGCGCTATTACCCATGGGCAGGGCCTACAGGCCCACAGTGCACTTACTTGGAATTCTGAACCAAACAAGGCCTTTGAAACTATAAAAAGAGCTCTGCTGACAACCCAGACATGGGGAACTGTTAGTGGATGGATCTGTGTACAGGAGCACAGAGACGGGTAAAAACTGTATGACTTATGTTGCAGTGACTCAAAAAGCGACAGTGGTTTCACAACCACTGCCTTTGCACTTATCTGCCCAAGCAGCAGAAGTAGTAGCACCAACTGAAGCATGTAAACTGGCTGCAGGCAAAACATTTAATATCTTTACTGACAGTAGATATGCATTTGGAGTAGTACATGATTTTGGGATGCTGTGGAAACATTGGGGGTTACTTACATCACCAGGCAAACCCAATACCCACCACAACCTGACCGCTGAACTCAATCTCATCACTCAAGCTTACTTACAAAAGCAATTTTACTTTGTTTCTTTGAGCAGATTTAAGACTCCGATAAGATCAGTCGGGTCCAGATCATCTGTGTGTGTGTGTATTTTAACTGATTTTATGTGAGAATGTTTGAATGTACTTTGAATGTTGTAATTTGTGCTACTGCTCGGTCTGTCTTGACCAGGTCTCCCTTGTAAAAGATATCTTGTATCTCAAGGGGACTAACCTGGTTAAATAAAGGCAAATAAAAATAAATTAATAAATAAAAATTGCTGTATGTTAACTCTGATCCCATTTTACAGGGCAATGAGAAATCAGACACTGCAGAGAAAGCAACGGCCCAGAGTATGACTGATTGCAGTCTCTCAATGTGCAAAACTAACCTTTAGTCTTTTGCAACTCATGAAGAAAAGGATGGTTGGAGGAAAGCAGGTTGCTCTAAGAGGGACGAGGTTTGGTATGGTCCAAATGGTAATCCAAGTTGTCTTCCAAGGAAATTGTTTCCTCATTATGCTAAGTTGACACACGGTTGAGACTATGTGTCAAAAAGGAGGGATGTTCCATAGTATCTCAAGACATTGGTACACCTATTTTACTAATTTTACTAATTACTTTCAAAACTTTTGTGAACATTGCACAATCTGTGCCACAAATAATGTGGGCAGGGGTGTTAAAACAACTAAGAGCACCCATCCTCCTGCAGATCAACGATTTCAACACCTGCAGATGGATTTTATTGATTGTGACCCAAGCAAAGGGAAAACGTTTTGTCTGGTTATTGTAGACATGTTTTCAAAGTGGATTAAAGTTTTTCCCACCTCTAAACAAGACGCAAGTGCAGTAGCAAAAGCACTTATCACTGACATAATTCCAAGAGGAGAAATTTCTGAAAAGGTCGGGAGTGATAATTGAACCCCATTTGTTAACAAAGCATTACAACAGGTCAGTGAGTATTTGGGAATTGATCTTAAACAACACTGTGCCTACCATCCGGCTAGCGGTGGAGCAGTAGAGCATGAAAATGGTGCATTAAGAAACAAGTTGGCCAAATGCTGTGCAGACACTGGCTTAACATGGGACACTGGCCCTACCAGTGGTACTGCTGCACATGAGAACCAGAGAAAGAGGGAGAGCAAACCTGAGCCCAATTGAAATACTATTCAGCAGGCCTCTGAATACAGGTATTGGACCCCAGAGAACCCCTCAGTGGCTCATGGACAAATGCGAGGGGGAAATGTTGAGCTATTGTGCAAACCTGTCCTCTGTGTTGTCTTAAGCTCACAGGCAAGTGAAGAAAACCCTTCCTGAACCAAGCAACACCAAGTTGCATGACCTACAACCTGGCGACTGGATAGTGGTCAGAAACTTCAGGAGGAAAAGCTGGAAAGCTAAAAGGTGCCTGGGAACATTCCAGGTGATCCTGACAATGCAGACAGCAGTTAAAGTGACAGTGAGGGCCACTTGGATCCATGCCAGGCACTGCAGGAGAGTTCCAGAACCACCTAAAAATGAAGAAGAGAAAACAGCGAAACTGCGCTCACTACTGAAGCCACCACAGAACACTAGAGTTCCTACAAATGAGACATCCAAAAGTGTTATCCCCAGGAAAGTGGTAACTGATAAGAGAAGAAGATGTAGTGGAGCCCACAGACACAATAACATGAGAAAGAGTTGATTTGTTGAAGTCCAACACCCATGAGCATTGTGTGATAGAACACATCCTTTGCCAGAACCCAAAACATATTGTGAGTCCTGAAAACGGAGACATCTGAAGGAGTACAAGGACAATTCATGAGTGACTTTGAGGTGACAGAATAAGATCTCCCGCTGAGACTCTACGAGGACATCAGGTATCGCGTTCCAACTTGTGCCAACACCCTTGTGCGAACCAGCTGTTGTAGGTTAGACACAAAGTCAGAATAGTCCTGGGTGTTCCGGAGCCTCAGTGAGGTTGGACGAGTGCAGATCAGGTGTGCCCGCACTCTGAGCTCCAACAAACGTCAAGAAAGGCAAAGGCTCACCCAAAGAAGAAAAAGAAATCAATAACATATGCCTAGATATTGGCCACCAATTCAACCCTTTTGCATAGCAAGTTACATTGTAGCTCATAAGAACCATTGTCAGAAGTGTTACCTGGATGGAGTAGGTTATCCCAAACAACACAGCGCCTGATGATGGAACTATTACAAAAAGCACTTGCTGGGCTAACCACACTGGCCAACGAACTCGCTGAGAATTCTGGTGTTGACACGTCAGTACAGGACAATTTAAGTCGTGGTTCGGCAGGTGGAAAGGAATCATAATCTCAGTCATCACCTCAGTTTTAGTGATTAGCAGTGTCTTCATCATCTTAGGTTGCTGCATCATTCCCTGTGTCAGAGGCCTGACCACACACCTCGTTGAAACTCCCCTAAAGGAAAGAATGCAAATGGTAAAAACAGAAGATCATTATGAGGATGAGTAAAACGTTGACTGGGAACCACCTTATAGGGATGACCCTTATGATCCATATCCTGACTGGCCGCCTAGTCCTACAGGTGATTATGACCCGCCTGAAAATGAAGATGCTAAAGAAACTGACATCTGACTGCCAGTAATTCAATGTCACCTGTTTTCAGCTCCAAAGTCTGAATCCCTTGCCCATTGTGTAGGAGCTGATTTTATCATGGGAGCTGGCATCACAGTTGGCATTAAGAAAAGGTTTGGCAGAATCTCAGAACTGAAATTCCAGAACTTTCCATGCTTTGTGATTGTGTTTTGTGAAAAAGTGTCAGCTATTATCACTTTTTTAGGGATTAGTCACACAAGCATGTCCACATTAAATTGAAATTGAACTAATTGAACTGAATTGAATTAATTCTTTAGTATCTACCATCTATTGAAAGGGTGGCCAGTTTGTTTCTCTCCACCAGTGTTTAAAAAGGCTACTAGAGACATCAAACTCAACTGGTGCTCAAACAATTGCATAAGCAAATTTTTTACTTACCAATCCACTGCACTCCACCAGGGTAATATATCTAAGTTTACATCAAAGTCATGCAGGGGACTGATGCTACCGTCTTCATCCTACCATTATGTCATTGTTGGCACTGGGAAGCAGCTACTAGTTTTTCATAGTTAGGGATAAAACGATGGATGCAAGTCTCAGGAAGCCCAAAAGATGCTCATCTGCCATAGTAGATCTGTACTTGGACTTCACCCCTTTGCATGTGAGCGAATGAAGACTCTCACAAATGGGTTGATACAAAGCATGGAGAAAAATGTATATGCTTTCATAGTAGAATACTTCTCCTCTAGTGCTGTACCCAGAACTTCCTCCTCTTGGTTTTTGCCCTGGCTTTTATCTGAATGTCATTTTGCAGTGTGTGAATTTAGTTTTCCAATACCATTGTATCAAGGTGAAAGACTGATCCCAGTTTCACCTGTTTCTGCCACATCTACTGCTGGACAAAATGGAAAGCATACAGTATGTATAATGCAGTGCTTTCCAGCAATGGACATCCAGCAGTTCAGCGACCGTAGGCTACATGGCCATGCTATATTGGGATGGACCCAGAGCATCCTGCTGCATCAGATGTTGCCGTTGCTAATTTCCAATCCTTTACAATATTAGCTCCTATGTGAATTACCGCCTTAGAATCCTGGCTTACCTAAGACCCTAAGACCTGCTATGGCTGGCACCCTGGTTCCCGGTATACACCCAGTTTCTCATGCTACACGATGGAGTTTTCTATAACCAGAGTTCCTTTAGGTTTCTCAGTGGGCACTTCACTGAGGATAGCAACCATGTTGGCCTTGTAAGTGGAGAGGAGTGGTGCTCCCATGGGTGAGCCTTGGGTTAGCCTAGCTTTGGCTTTGCTATTATGCCAACAAATTGTCACAAATTGAGTGTGCACAATGTACAGTGATGCAATCTTCTCTGTCAGAGGGCTAACTAAAATACACATATCACAAATAAAACTATTACGAACTAAATATCCTGACTAAATAAATGACTAAATATCCTGTTCTCAATTCACTGAACAAGCTGAAGGAAGCACTCTGTGCATTGTATGGGGCTATTAGCGAACTGCAAAACTCACACCCCAATGGACTGTTTATTGTTGCTGGAGATTTCAACCATGCACATCTCAAGACAGTACTCCCTAAATTCCATCAGCATGTGGACTTTGCAATGAGAGGGCCGAACACACTGGATCTTGTTTACACAAACATTCCTGGCACATACAAGGCGGAGCCCTACTCCCACCTCAGATACTCAGACCACTAATTCCAGCATACAGACTCGTCAGATGCTCTAAACCGGTTCAGAAGCAGGTGAAAACCTGGCCAGCAGGAGTCATCTCTGCTCTTCAGAACTGTTTTGAGCACACTGACAGGGAAATGTTTAGGGAGGCTGCAATTGTCGGTGATTACATCAACTTGGAGGAGTACACTTCATCAGTGACCAGCTACATCAGCAAGTGCACTGCTGACATCACTGTCTAAAAGACAATCACCACACGACCCAACCAGAAGCCATGGATGACTGCAGAGGTGCGTGCAATGCTGAAAGCCTGAAAGCCTCCAGAACAGGTGACAAGGTGGCCCTAAGAACAGTGAGGGCCAAACTATCCCGGGAGATCAGAGACGCAAATTATGCACATGGTCAGAACATCCACAGCCACTTCAAGAGCAGCAGTGACACATGGCGCTTGTGGCACGACATCCAGGCCATCACTAACTACAAGACCACATGATCAGCCTGTAATGGTGATGCCTCCCCTCCAGATGCGCTGAACAACTTCTACGCTCAGTTCAAAGGCTAAAACAAGGTAAAAGCTAAAGCGAGGAAGACCACCCCTCCTCCCGATGACCAGATGCTTTGTCTCACCACAGCTGAAGTGAGGAAATCTCTATGAAGAGTTAACCCACAGAAAGCTGCTGGATCAGACAACATACCTGGCAGAGTGCTCAGAGAATGCACAGACCAGCTGGCAGATGTCCTCACAGGCATCTTCCACATCTCTCTGAGCAGCTCCATCATTCCAACATGCCTCAAGTCCCCAGGGTTCTGCCTCAATGACTAACATCCCGTAGCATTCTTGCCAATCATCATCAAGTGCTTCAAAAGGCATGTCATGAGGCACATCAAGACCAAGCTGCCCCCTCACTGGACCCCCTGATGTTTGCATATCATTCCAATCACTCGATAGATGATGCCATAGCACCTACCATCCACCTGGCTCTCACTCACCTGGACAAGAAAGACACATATGTTTGAATGCTATTTATAGACTTCAGTTCAGCATTCAGCACCATCATTCCTCAGCATCTGACTGGAAAGCTGAGCCAGCTGGACCTCCCTCTCTAACTGGATCCTGGACTTCCTGACTGGGAGACCCCAGTCTGTCCAGATTGGTAGTAACATCTCCAGCACCACCACACTGAGCACTGGGGCTCCTCGGGGCTGCGTGTTGAGTCCACTGCTGTTTACTTTGCTGACTCATGACTGTGCAGCAATGCACAGCTCAACCACATCATCAAGTTCACCGATGACATGACTGTGGTGGGTCTCATCAGCAAGAATGATGAGTCAGCATACAGACAGGAGGTGCAATGGCTAACAGACTGGTGCAGAGTCAACAACCTGTCTCTGAACATAGATAAAACTAAAGAGATGGTCGTTGATTTCTTCAGAAGAACAGAGAGGGACCACACTCCACTGAACATTGACAACTCTTCCATGGAGATTGTCAAGAGCACCAAACTCCTTGGTATTCACCTAATGGAGAACCTCTCCTGGTCCCTCAACACCAGCTCCGTTACAAAGAAAGCCCAGCAGCGCCTCTACTTTCTGCGAAGTTTGAGGAAAGCATGCCTCCCGACTCCTATTCTCACCACTTTCTAGAGAGGGACTATCGAGAGCATCCAATGCGGCTGCATCACTGCCTGGTTTGGGTATTGCACTGTTTCAGGCCGCAGAGGATAGTGAGGACAGCTGAAATGATCGTCAGTGTCTATCTCCCCTCCATCATGGACATTTACACCTCACACTGCATCCAGAAATCCACCAACATTGTGGCTGACAGCACATATCCCTCCCACACACTCTTCACTATCCTGCCGTTTGGGTAAAGGTACCGAAGCATTCGGGCTTTCACAACCAGACTATGCAACAGTTACTTTCCACAAGCCATCAGACTCCTCAATCGCCAGTGACTGGGCTAAATACAACACACACCTCGAGTATGCTAAACTGGACCAAACACACACACATTCAAATCCCCCCATGCAACTGTTTACCGCTGCTACTGACTTTATGTTTACATTTCACCACCGATCTGCTTTTTGCTGACATAACTCATATGACCTGTATTGTTTTGCACTGTCTTGTACTGTTTGCACTGCATGTTTTGTTGCACTGTTTGTTTGTCCTGCACTATTTTGCACTAGCTTGCACACATGCACTTTATGTAGTGCTGTGTAGTACCATGGGAAATGGAGGAATGTTGGTTCATTTCACTGTGTACTATACACACTGTATATGGTTGAAATTACAATAAAACCCACTTGACTTGTTTGCCATGTTAAATGTTAAATGTATCTTAGGTCTATAGTATTCAAGGCAGCTCTACATTCATTGAAGCAGCCTTTGTAGTTTCCCTGTCCATTAACCAAACTGTATTGGTAGCTTGAGAGCCGATGTTCAATGTAAACAGTGGTTATGATGAGCAAGGGGATTTCACAGCAGAAATAAATGGAAAGTGTTTTATTGTCATGTGCTCCAGGTTGGGTGAGCAGGACTGAGATGGTGTTACACTGTTATTATTACACAACACTTTTCATTCACAAGAAGACACACTGCATCCCCTACAGATTAACTGTCTTTTGAGGTTCTGTCCATTAAATAAATGGAAAAGGCATATCTAGTGCCAAAGGCAACATCTGTGTTCCAGTAAAGTTAACACTGAAATCGCTAATTTCCCATATCAACTTAACTCTTGCCTTGAGGTCATCCAGTTTATTTTCCAAGGAGTGGATATTGCAGGATGCTCAGCAGCAGCGCTTGGTGTGCTCGAATTCTCAGCCAGCTCTGAATTCATGCTTTCCTTATTGGTTTCTCAAGCATCTCCTGGAAGTGTGCTTTTCATTATTTTCCCCCTTGTTCATACGTCTTTCAGCCAGGCTAAGTAAACACTGCTGAATAAAGTATCCATTATGAGTTAAGTTGACTGTAATCCAGCATAAAATACTAAAAGTACTAAAAATATGCACAGCATTGTTTGAGCTTACATGCTTCCATTCAGCCACAGCAGTGCCATTTTTTTTGAGAAACTTTGATTTCAGGCAACAACTCTCTAAATCTTTCCAAAAAACTTGCCTTCTCCAAGCACTGTGTCTGAACTGAGCACACAATATGCATCACCATGTCCATTATATCTTTCAGAATCTTGCCACACAAAGCTTGCTGATTAACTATGCAATAATAATGCAAAGGTTTCACTTTGTTTAAAATTACCAATAAAACCACTGTCAACAATTGCTGCGGCCCTATTAGTGATGGTTGAAACAAGCTTATAAATCAGCATTTGAACCCTTGCCACATGTATGGCCTTTCAGAGGTAAAACTCTTAGTACTAATAAAAATGCATAGCTGTGTCTGTAAAAAATGTGTAACTATATTGGTTGATTCATCAAACTGCTGAGAAAAACACTGACACACCACAGTGTTTCTTTCAGTTGCTCTCCCAGATTGCTTCACATTATCCAGTGCTTCATATCGTCTTGTTATCGTATTTCTTAACAATGTTGGTGATGTCTTCTCTATCAGTGAATGATTTTTTACCCAGGACATGGCTGACACAAAACAATGCAATCTGCATTAGGCCTGATGAAAACTGCTGTGCTGTCACTCAGGATTTTAACATTTTAAATTACTGCTTGCAACTAGCAGATTTTTTGTGTAGTTTAAAAATCGCATTCACAATTCCATTTTTTAAAAGACTATCATTGCAGATGACGCAGATACACTCAGAATGTGAATACAGCAAAGTAATTGTGCTACCATTTCATTGGAGTAGTAGTATATTTTCACTCCATTTGTTACATTCATTTTCATTCAATCATAAGTACAACACTAACAAAACTTTTTTGTGGCTAATTTCGCTATATTTTTACAAACCCCATTTCCAGAAGAGCTGGGACACTTTCTAAAAATGCAATAAATCTGAAATTTGCTAATTACTTGAGGCTTTATTTAACAGATAAAAGGACAAAGAATACATTGTCAGTGTTTGCAATGCCAAACTTAATTCTATTTGTTAAACAAATTTAGAAATTTATGGCTGCAACACACTCAAAAAAATGCTCAGACCGAGGCAAAATAATACTGAAAAGTTTAGACAGGGTGAGTCAGAGAGATCTGATGATTTTCATATGCTTATTTCTCAGACACTAGTGTAATGGATCCTGTGGATGTGCATCGCGAGCGACACCTGGGGTACATTCCAGTCGATGTTTAGTGCACTGTGAAGTAGACTTCAAATGGTACGTCGCCATGTTAAGTGAGATTCCATTCTGTAGATAGCAACTGTGTTCACTTCCAAGGGTACTGTACAGGGTGTAGGGAGCTAGGGTACTTCGCCGGAGGTTCTGTTGTGCTGCTGCTACGTGATTGGCTGATTCGATTTTACCTCAGAGACCCACCACCACAATGGAAGGGAAGGAGTTTTTGTATGTTAGGCGGCTCCGATGAATTTGTCGTCTCCGTCACTCATTAAACTGATGTAACATACAAAAATATAGCAACTCAAAAAGAGATACAACTCCTTCGTTCTCCATTGTGTCTTTGAATCTTTAGCAATGTTTGTGATGGCTAACGAGCTCGGAGATTGTAACATTCAGTACAAGAGGTCAGAGCGCTGTGCATGCAAATTTAAACGACAACCAAGACATACATTAAAAAGTTCAAATACATCACCCACAGTTCATAGACATTTTATCACATTTATTTCAAAAGTGCCTACAGTATACAAAAAGAGTTTGAACAACGTTGTTTGATTTATCCTGCTAAATACGGCCGATAGCTGTCTTGTAGAACACAACAGATGTAATCAAGGCGCGACGCCGATGCTGTCTGCTGTTGATGATGTTGCAGGGAGTTCCAAATGGAGCTGTTTTAGCGACCAGTGCCCTACGAAGTGCCCTTGGGATTCTGTACCCTTTGCAGTGTGTAGTGAGCAGGGAATAGAGCTTAGGCACCCTTGCGATTGGAGTGCACCCCTGCTGTCCTACTCTGTCCCCTGCATTGACTTATTGGGAAGCTGTTTCTTTAAGACTCAGTAACCTCATTACCTGCCTGCAATTGGATGCACCTGTGTCTTGTTCTCAGATACTTCATGGTTGCCTATTTAATCCCCTCATTCTGGTTGGTTTCTTGGCTGATCGTTGAAATGTAATGGCTTTCTGTATTGTAATGGCGTTATGTATGTTTTTGCCTGCTGTGTTTCACTAGCTTTTTGTTGTTCTTGGTCCTTCTCACCCTGTCTTTGCCATGTGCTAGTGAGTTCTGTTTTTGGCTTTTGTTCAGTTTATGCTTGTGTCTTACTTTGCAGTGCCTGTGCTGCCAGGCTTTGTTTTTCTCCTTAGTTATGTTTTCCGTGTGTTTTCCATGGCTTCTGCTGGCTACCAGTTGGCGTCCATGTATGACTCCGATTCAGATGAAGATAACTGTGTGGACTGTGATCTGTGTGATGTGAACTGTGTGGACTTATCTTGCAATAAAGACTTTCTATCAAAAATTTAAAAATGGCGACTATGTGATTGCTACTCAGCGGTTGTTTTGCATTAAGTTCAATATTCCTCGAGCATCCACCAAAGCCTTAGTCTTTGCAAGCAAGGGTCATGGTTCACCATTTTGTGTCAAACTTCATGAGAGAATTGTCAGTTAGTACAAATGCAATGTTTCAGCACAAGATTGCAAAGAATTAAGGTCTTTCATTTACATTTACTCTTATCCTGAAAGTAACTATGCAAAACTTGTGAAGGCCAAGGGACATAGACACATGAGTTTGGAAGAACTTTTGAAAATCATTGTCACTCAATCAACAGTCCACCGCTTGATCAAGAAATACAACTTGAAACTGTATAATGCACGGACGAAGCCATATATTAATTTTGCACACAAACACTGGTGAGTTCTCTGGGTGGAATTCCTCTGAGATGGACTGAAAGACAGTGGTATAAAGTATAATGTGGTCAGGCAAATCCACATTTCACCTTGTTTTTTGGGGGAAAAAAATGGATGTCAGATTTTATGTGCCAAAGATGAAAAACACCATCCAGTCTGTTACAGCATCTGTGATGACATGGGAGTGCATCAGTGCCCAAGGCATGGGTGATCTGCATATATATGAAGGTACCATTGATGCAGAGGCTTATATTGGTATTATGGAGAAACATATATTGCTGTCTAGACAATGTCTTTTCCATGGAACACCATGTGCCTTTCAGCAGGATAATGCCAGGCACAAGTTACAGCAGCGTGGCTTGACTGGCCTGCCTGTAGTCCAGTTCTGTCTCCTATTGAAAATGTATGGTGCGTCATGAAAAGGAGAATCACACAACAGTGACCACAGTTGAGCAGACTATTGTAGAATTAAAAAAAAAAGGTTATATGAACCAGTAGTAAATATGCCTCTGTCCCAACTTTTTTTTGAGTGTGTGGCAGGCATCATTTTCTATAATTAAGTGCACCATTGAAAACACAGAAAATAATTTTTTAGTCCTTTTGTTGACTAAAAGTTTCAAGTGAATTAACAAATTACAGATTTCAGTTTTTAATGCAATTACAAAAGTGTGCTAACTTTTCTGTAAATGGGGTTTGTAAGCAGAGTCCCCTCCATGGCTCCAATAATCAAATTGTACAAATGCAAGAACAATCTCTGTTCCATTATCTCAAGGATAATCAATAGAAATAGGATGTGCCTGAGCTCCAGTTCAGTGTCATAGCAAAGAATATCAATATTAAAGCATAATAAAGGTGATCTTTCCATTTTTATTATTTTTATTACATTTTTAATAAATTTACAGAATGTTTGGATTTTCTATGAGTATTTTATTGCTAATCTTGCTTTTGGAGTTTTAGGTTTATGAACATATTACAAGATTTCTGAACTCCTTAATAATTATTTTATTTAATTAGAATTAATAATAATTAAAGATATTTAATATCATTGGTGACAAGTGCAAGCACTGATTTGGCTCTGATATGCTCAGGAAGTTTTGTCATAGAGCTAAAAATCTACCCATCTACCTAGTTACCAATTTTTCTTAGAATTATTTAAAAGAAAACCACACCAAACCACATAAAATACACACAACTGAACATGCAATTTTGCCTTTTGGATGCTCTTTATTTCATTTAGTTAATTTACATATTTGTAATCATAAAAGTCAACTTTCTTGCATATCATTTAGCCATTTCTCAACAATGGCACGAATGTCCGAATTCTGGAGGGCTGGAATGGTTCCATCCTGTTCAATGGGCAGGGCAATTGGAAGAGGCACAGCTTCCTTTGACAGCGTCATCTGGAAGGGCAAACCACATTAAATTGTTAAACATCTATTTATGAGTATTAAACCATGCAAAGATTAATAATCTGCCTCACCTTTGGAATCCTCAAAAGAAAGTTGAGAGATTTTTGAGTGGGTAGGGCAACAATAAAGTTGATCTCTCTCTCATTATTTTCAGCACGGTCAACATTAACTCCAGCCAGGGCAGCTACCTTTGGGATGTACTCCCTTGCACTGTTAGTAGAAGAGAACATTTATTTGTAAAATGACTTTTGACAGACTGCAATAAATTTGCTGCTTTGATCTTTTTGACATAGTACCTCTTGACGTAGGGGATAGCAATAGCTAAGATCCTTGGTACTCTGTTCCAGCCCAATGCCAAGCGGGCAGCAGGATGTGCTTCCTGTAGACCAGTTTCAGCCTTGACAGTTACTGAATAATCATCGCACTGCTCACCGATAGCAAACCTGGCCTAATAGGAAAGTATTTGCTCAGTATAAACAGCATAGCAATAAATGATTTTTAAAGAGAAAGTTTGATATCCCTTCTTTTAGGAAGTTTGTGTAGCAACTTACAGCAACTTTATGCTTGCTTGGAAGTATAGCATCAGCACAGATCTTCCATTTGTCATTCTCAGAAATAGAGGCAAACACAGCCTGTACTCTTGAAGTGGACTTGTCCAAGTAAGCAGCAATCTGGTATCCCAGCTTTCGGTCAGCTCTAACAGCACGAGCAATTATGGCAAAAGCAGGTGGAACAACATCTCCAAGCATCTTAGCCTGAAATTATAAATATGGACCTTGATAATTCATAATGAGGAACCACTTTTAAGGAATTGGGATGTCTATATATAATAAGATGTCTATTAATTCATAGCACAAATGTTATTCTACCTTTCTCTGTACATCCTCAATGCTAGATGAGCTGCTGGCTTCTGACATTCCCTGTGGTGTCTGGTACTGAAAAAAAAAAATTTGTAAACATATTTATTGTTTATACACACACACAGTATATACAATCGATTTATAATCTACACACCCCTGTTAAAATGGCAGGTTTTTGTGGTGTAAAAAAATCAGACCAATATAAATCATTTTCCACCTTTAATGTGACCTATAATCTGTGCAATTCAATTGAAAAACCATCTGAAATTCGAGTGGGAAAAGAAAAAGATAAAATAAAATAATGTGGTTGCACACACACTTTTACAGTTAGGGGTGTAGAAGTAACCAATCACATTCAAACTCATGTTAAATAAAAGTCAGAACGCACCTGCCATCAATTAAAGTGACTCTGATTAATAATATATAAAGTTCAGCTGTTCTATTAGGACTTTCCTGACATTTACTTAGTTGTGTATTAGAGCAAAAACATGGTTTGTAAGCTCTTTGCAGAACAACTAAGGTTAACAACGATGGGTAATATGCAACTAAGTAAACGTCAAAAAAGTCCTACTAGAACAGTTGAACTTTATATGGCATTAATCAGAGTCACTTTAATTGATGGCAGGGGTGTTCTGGCTATATTTTTGTACACTTCTGCTTATTGAATAGTATCAATCAGCAGAAGAGTACAAGAATATTCCAAGGCATAAGATATACTATGGAACACAGTTTTTCTTCAGGCTGTTTTTCTTAAGCTGGAACTAGGGCTTTAGTCAAGGTGAAGGGAATTATGTACAGTTTCAAATCAGTCAGTTCCAAAACTGGCCTCAGCTAAAAGGCTGAAGATGAAGAGGGATTTCTCCTTTCAACATGACAATAACCCAAAGCATACCTACACATCAACAAAAGAATGGCTTCACCAGAATATGATCAAAGTTTTAGAATGGCACAGCCAGAGCCCAGACCTGAATCCAGTAGAAGATCTATGGGGTTACCTGAAGAGGTATTGATTGACTCCTACCCAAAATGACTGAATGCTGTCATAAAATAAAAAGGTGCTTCAACAAAGTATTAGTTTAATGGTGTATATATTTATGCAACTACATTATCATAAGTTTTTTATTTTTCACCACTAAAAGACTTCCATTTGTATTTCAACTGAATTGTACAGATTATAGGTCAGATTAAAGGTGACAAAGTTCAGAATTTATTCATCTTGGTTGCATTTTTTATGTCCCAAAAGCCTGGCATTTTAACAGGGGTGTGTAGATATTTTATAGATTAATAATAACAGTAAAACAATAACAAAATCAGACCAAAAATGTTGTAAAAACATTAAGTTGAAAGGAAATACCTGATTCTTATGGAATTTCCGGAACTGATCATAGGACTTTGTATTCTAGGGGGAAAAACAGTAAATAACTTATTCCTGTGGAAAACATTATAAACTAATATGAATTACATGTAAAAGTTAAGTAAAAATGAAAAAAATCCTTGTGCATTTAAATAATATTTATAGATGAATTTGGAACAAACAATGTGGGAAAAGCAGCTTTGATTGTTGTAATTGTTCTTGTTGTTGTCTTCTTCTTCTTAATAATAATAATAATAATAATAATAATAATAATAATAATAATAATAATAATAATAATAACTATTATTATTATTATTATTATTATTATTATTATTATTATTATTATATGCATGTACAAATATGCATTTACAGTAGGTAGCACTTATATATAACAAAGTTCTCTGTTCACTGAATGTAGCACATTATACTGTGAATTAAGTATCCAGTCGTATATGCTAATGTTTTACCTTGTTCCGCTGAGCTCTGGTAGAACTGGTAGAGCGGCTACTACTCCTGCTGCTGCTACTACTCCTGCTGCTGCTGGCACTCTTGCTGTTGCTGGCACTGTTGCTGCTACTGGCACTCTTGCTGCTACTGACACTCTTGCTGTTACTGACACTCTTGCTGCTGCTGACAGAGGAAGAGGAGCTGCTTGAGCTGGATGATACATTCCTCTGTCCAGCCTCCAAAATTTCCCTCAGTTTCAGTAAGATGGCACTTTCTTCTGGATTTCCAGTATCAACAAGGCTGATTTCTTTTATAAGCTTCTCAGCTGCCTTAGGGCCAACTTGTACCTCAAGCTCAAGTCTCTGAAGCTCAGGACCATCACCTAAAGCACAAACAACAACATTTTTAATGTGTTAAAACTATTCTGAATTTCTATCAAAACCTTTGCCTGCTCTAATTACCTCTTGCCACTGAAATTCGAGCTGAGTGTCGTCCAACAATGTAATACAAAGGATTTAACTCCATAAAGCCAGCATTCTGGGAGGCAGCCTCAAGACAGCCTTTAATGTGAATATAAGGGACATCACCACACCAAGACTTCTGAATTGAAGAAGGTATCAACCTCTGTGCAGCATCAGAGGGCACCGGAGGTGCCAGAGATACTACTCTCTCATTGGGGAGGTTCTCAATATTTCTGGCCACAGCAACAGTCTCAAAGCTGTGGAAACCAGTCAATTAAATATTTTTAACCAAATTTGCATTTTTGGCAGTTGTTCCTTCTTTAACAGGAATACAAATTTTTATTTTCATATACAGGTCAAGATTACCAGCTGTCTTTCTCTTACCTGACAGCAGCAACATGATCAGGAACTTGATCAGCAGGCAGAACCTCCAGCTTTACATTGCCCTTGGGAAGGTCAGCTCTTAGTGCCACTTTGCCTGGTAGAACAGTGTGGAACCTTCCTCTGGCCATTACAGCAGCCTGAATCAAAGCAGTGTTCACCCCAATCACCGCAAATGATTGGAGGGCAACACTGAAAGCAAAACAAGACAAGTAGTTTCATGTAATTTGCTCAGTTTCTAAGGACTTTTAACAATTCTGAATGTTAATATACCTTGGTCTGGCCTCAGCTTGCACCTGGAGATCAAGTTTCCTCATTTGTTCACGAGAGAGAGTTTCTGGATTCTCAGGTAATGGAGGAGTAACAGTTGCCTGAACTACAAGAATGAATGAAATAATTTTGTCAGACACATGAATTCAGTTACATAATTGTATGTTACAATTAGGAAGAAAACTATACCCTTGAGATCTGCAGCAGCAACAGCAGCAGTGTAATAGCCAAGCTCCACTGGCAAACCAAGAGAACTGGGAAGAATGCGACGCACCTCAGCTGCCATCAGGGGCTTGGCGTACTGGAAGGCAATACCTTTCTGCAGTGCCTTAACAGCCTCCTTCCACAATTCACGACAACGTTCTCCACTGCCAATCTGTAGGTGCATTACATTAGATCTGATTTTTAACAAAGTTATTTATTCAAAGGGTATTCAAACTATAACCCATGCAGCAAGTCAAAATCAATGAAAATTAAAAAATAATTGATTAAACATGAGTAATAGAATATTTATTTGTATGACTTTTGTTACATTTCAATCTTATTGAACTATTTTCCATTGCATGAATAAAAGGAATTGTTGAACATACCTGTGCTGCTTGTTCAATGAGTTTGTCAATGAAGACTTTGTCAATGTCGGCAAAAGCAAGTTCCTGTCCAAGAACTTTTACATAGCCGGAAGCCAGTGGCTCATTTAGTGACATAGACTTCCATTCCATCAGCTTGGAGTACAAACAGAGGAAAGGTATACATACTAAATATGGTACAGTTCACAATACACATCAGAAACATTAAATTTATACACTGATAAAAGAAGCTTACAGCCTTAAGGGTACGCTTTATTTTAGTGACGCCATCAGCATTTTCATCTGTAGCGAAAGTCTTCTGTAGAGCTTTCTGCAGTCCTTCAGTTCTCACACCAACCTGGGTGTCATAAACTTATGAATGGCAGTGCCAGTGGTAGAAAAAAGACAACATCCCATAATGTTTATGAATTCTGCAACACATTCAAAGAGGCATATTTATACCTCAAGAACATCAGTAGCAGCTCCAGCCAGGTAGGCTCGTGCTCTAGCTACGACAGTTCTGGGCAAGTTGGTGGCAGCATCATTGATCAAGAAAGCACTACCAGCACCACCAACCATGAAAGGAGCTTGGAACAGAAAAAAACCCAAAAATTTTAGTGGCAAGAACATTTTTCCCTTAAACATAAAAATGAAATCATAAAACATATTGAACCATACAGATATAGAGATCGAAATGGATGGCTCTGCTAAAATAATAGCTCAGCCTGTCCAGTTTGGGGCTCAACATCCTGATGGCAACATTTGCTGCAGCAGCACTGCATTTATAGGAAAAAAAAGATTACTTGTGGCTTAGGTTTACACCTATGTATCAGAATTAATTGCACTAATAAAATTTTAGTATTCTTACACATTCATATAATCAGGGGCCATGCTTCTGGTCAGTGACTTGATATGAGAATAAGCAAAACTGACAACATGCATGTTGGACTCCTTCTCTAAAGCACCACCAAGAGTGGTCATAAGGGCTACTGATGGCTTGGTCTCAAAGAGCACAATACAGGAAACCATTCTCAGTTCAGGATGAAGTGCCTTATTCAAGAAAAGTTGCAATACCACTGGCTGAACCTGAAACAAAGGAAAAAGATGATTAAGGTACTTGGACAGTCATCTGCAACAGCTGCAGTGTTTACACATCATCCAATACTAACCAACTTTGGCTCCTTTTTAGCAATGTTCCTAAGAGCCATGACGGCATTAATCTGGGCCCTCATAGGAAAGGAAGTTGCAGCACTTCCAAATCCAGGCAGGAATTTCATGATGGTTTTAAGGCTGGCAGGGTGGCCAGCATTGCCCAGAACCTTAAGAGCCAGTCTGATTTCAGGAATCTCAGCCTTGGAAATAGCCTCAGCGGCAGCCTCATGGACAGGCTGATAATAAAAATCGAGAAACACAACTATTATATCTGAGCACAAGAGCAATTCTCTATTTACCGTAGTCTTAATTGATTTAAAATTTTCTCTGAAAACTAGTAATGCTTCCATGATCAGTGAGAGAAGATAGAAAATGACATTTTATGTATAAGCCTTTCAGATCCAAACAGTAATGCAATATTGCTGAAATTGATTATATAAATGAATGAAAGAACAGAAGCTTTACCTTAAGAAGATCAGCAGGACAGGCAGGAACTTCAGCACAGTATCTAGCGATCATGGAACCATAGCCAAGCATGATCACCTCACGCAGAACTGGAATAGC
>JAOVVH010146187.1:0-13969 GCA_028566435.1 Scorpiodoras heckelii | reverse complement strand
TAAAAAAAATTTATATGTATTTAAAAATAATTTTAAAAATATATTTTTATTTAAAAAAAAAAAGTCTTAAATGTGTTTACATATACCTTCTGTACAATGAAGGAAAAGTGGTGGGTTTAAAAAAATAATAATAAAAAAAAACGTTTTAATTGTAAAAGAAAAATAAACATTTTTTTTACATTTTTTGACCATTTTCAAAAATGTCTAATTTTTTTTTATCAAATTAAAATTTTAATACATTCATTTTCTTGTGACATATGAAAATAGTGAGATTTTAATAAATTTCATAAACTTAATGGTAAAATGTTTTTATAAAATATATTTTAAATCTGTTCAATACAAATACTTTGTTGCTATTTACAAACATGTTTAAGTAGTTAAAAAAATAAACCATAAGATAAACATAAACATCTCCACTTTTAAATCTGATATAAGGTCAGTTTTGTAATAACTATAAAAATCTAAACATCTGTGTAAACATTTTGTTATGGACATTTTGTGCATAGGAAAAAATAATCATGTGGATTTAAAAAATAATATTTTTACTAAAGAAAGTTTTAAGTACACTTTAAAAAGTATGAAAATCATGTTCAAAATCAAAAAAGGCATTTTAATTGTATAAGACAATCTGAAATGTTAAATTTACTCTTTACAAGTACTTTTTACCCATTTTCAAAAAAATTTTATTTATTTTTTTAGCAAATGAAAATATTAATATATTCATTTTATATTTTATAAACTGCATGGTAAAATATGTTATTAATAAAATACATTTTAAATATGTTCAGTACAAATACTTTGTTGCCATTTACAAAAATGTTCTAATATATATATATATATATATATAAACAACTTTTAAATATTTACTTATTCTTGTTTTTGTTTTGTTTTTTTCATTGTATTCTTTAGAAATTGTTGAATTTTTTGCTACGTAAGAAACGGCCAAACTGTATTTATACAAAATTAAATTTTAATTTATTATTTATACTTATAAAAGCAGCTAAATTTTTTATTAAAAAATAAATAATAAAGTCTTCACAAATGCTTATGTGTAGTGCATGAAAATGTGTACACTTTTAAAAATAAAAACAGATTTTAAATGTATTCATGTGTGAAATGTTTAAATATAATTTTTCTTTCATTTTATTTAGGGGAAATATATACAGTATTTTATATAGCATTTACAGATATCTTTGTTACCAGGTATTAAAAAATGTAACAAAAATTTTTACAAAATAACAGTTAATTTAAAATGTATTATATAATGCTATTAAATAGATGTAAATGTGCATAAAATGTTTTCTTACCAATAATAAAATACAAAGCTACTGTAGGTTATGTATATTATTGAATCACAAAATGTATTTCAAACACTACAGTAATATTTAAGTACAACATATTTTAATATCTTGTCTTTACTCTCTTATTAAAAGGCAGTAACTTTGACTAGCTACTAATTTCTGTCTACTCTTATGAGCTTCTCGTAAGCCCTATAATGCTAGCAATAATAAAAAAATAAATAAATAAATAAATAAATAAATAAAATTAAAAAAAAATTAAAAAAATTAAAAATAAAAAATAAAAAAAAATAAAATAATAAAACCAAACAGCTGCATGGTACCAAGTGACCACGGAGCAACAAATAATCACGTAGCTAATTTTTATTAGCATCAACAAGGCTAATTTGCGTTCATATGGTTCAACGCTCCATGTGACGGATGTGTGACGTTTCAATCACACTGTGTCGTTAGTTCATACACAGTCGTGATACAGGATGTCATCAGGATGGATGTCCCACTTAGCCAAAGGAAAAAGTGCAAAGTCCAGCATTTGTGTCCGGCGGCTGTAAAGTGCCACGAGCGTCTCATGGAATGATTGATGGGTCTGCAGAGTCGGTATTCACGTGGGAAAAAGTACAGCACAGAGGAGGCGTGAATGCTGACAGCCAGGGCACACGGGGGGAAGTGGACAGATTGTCGATGTCCTGACCGCACAGTCTCATGGGTAGAGGAACAGGAACTCCGTCAATGTCCAGCAGCTTATGTCTCTCTCTCTTTATCTCTCTCTCTTTATCTCTCTCTTCCTCTTCTATCCTCTGTTGATTTATTTATCAACACATACAGGAAGCTTGATGGAGGACAGGCACAAAGAATCAGTTTCTTTCAGCCAAGATTAGATTAGTTTCTTCCTTAACTATAAGCCTAAGCGGGTAAGAATAGCTTAGAAGGCACATTTGGTGTCTCGTATGAAGTTAGCGACGTGGTTTCTGACACACGGATATGTACTGAAGTGGACAAAATGACATCACAGTCCAAATCCCTACAAACGCAGGCTTTTGAACTGAAATCATAAACTGATCCAGAATGCTGAAGCTAAACTGGTATTTAACCTCCACAAGTTCAGCCATGTCACTCCATCGCTGCGCAGCCTTCACTGGCTTCCTGTAGCAGCTCGCAGCAGATATAAAACCCTGATGCTGGTCTACAAAGCCAAAAATGGTCCAGTCCCTCCCAACCTGATGGCAATGGTCAAAGCCCGACGCGTACCTTAGAGCCCTTTGCACCTCAGGTATGCCTCGACTTGACCCACCATCATCCAGGACACATGGAAGGCAAGCATCCAGACTTTTCTCTGTTCTGGCACCAAAGTGGTGGAATGAACGTCTCCTGAGTGTCCGAACAGCCGAGTCACTTCCTGCCTTCAAACGCCAACTGAAGACACACCTCTTTCAAGAGCACTTAAATGAGCACTAACTAAAACCTTTACCGCACCTACAGCAGCCATTGTATTGGCTACGTATCATCTTCACTGGTTTTGTGTAGTTTGGGTTATAGGACTTATCTTGCTTGTAATTTTATTAGGTAGTGTATGTCTGATTTCTAGCATTATCATAGCTCAAAGTAGCCTGAATTCAGCTCTGACAGATTTAGCGTTGGATAATCCAAGTTTATGACTTTTGTAAGTCACTCTGGATAAGAGCGTCTGCTAAATGCCATAAATGTAAATGTAAATCAACAATCAAGTTAATGTAAATTAGTGTAAAACTGTAGAACGGAGATGTTCACTGTTTAGTATGTTGTATAAGAAATAACGTTATTATCACGCTAACGTTATTTATCCATTGGCAGTTACATACAGTGTTAGTGTAAAGATCTGATTTGATTTGCATTATAGCAGCTATAAACAGTCTTCCCCTCACCAGACTCTCTTTTCATCTCTTTCTTTAAAGTTAACAAGATGTGAAAAAACCCCATCGATTGTTACGTTGTGATGTTGAGAAACTGATAAGTGTAAACTCCTAAAAGACGTTAACAGCTTTACCTCTGACCGCTGACACTGGAGACTCCTTCCGTAAATGTAACAGAAACTCGAAAGATAACAAAAAGACTCATCATACGAACAATTTGTCTTTGTTAAACAAAACGTTTCTTTGACAAAAATCAGTTTTAATCCTAGATTATGTCATGTGGCTGTTATACGAGGCCGTTACTATAGAAACTATTCTCATTAATAAGATATTGTGTGTGTGTAAACTTTTCCAGTGTTTACATCTCTCTATATGCTGCATATTCCAGTTTCTACGACCGCTAGCTCGACTGTAGTCGTTGAGTCATCATGAGACCTAAACGTATTAAAATCGTGCAGTGGGATAAAGAGATCCATGCAGCGGCGCTTTAGTTTTTTTCATCCGTCTCGTCCACTCATCTGTGCTCTTTTCAAATGTAGTTTTTTTTATTGATACTTAGCTCTGCCTTCTTTTAATCATTCAGACAGCCTCAATATAAAAAACATGATTTGTATCCTGTCAGAAGCCACCTAAGAAGACGGAGCCATTTGAACACCAGGTTTTGTTGTGTTCACGCTGACTTTAAACGCACATGTGGAAGTGATCATGTGGATATATCTTGTGGATGAAATGATGAAAAGGTTGAGGACTGAGACGCGAGGATATGAGTGGAACTGTAACTGTAACTGTAGTGACGTGACGCTTCGGCGCTGACACTTTGGTGCCTCCTGAAGCCGATCACACATGAACATCGAGAAGTCAACTTTTGGCGTCGTCAGCTCTTCTCGTCACGCTACGGTTGCTGGGAACCCGGTGCATGCTGGGACGGCTGCTTGTCAGAGGTGCTGAGTGGCACAGCTGATATCCTGGAGCTGTGATTGTGCCGAGGGAGCCGTCAAGCACATCAGATCCAGCCCTAAACAAACAGTCTGGTAATGAAATCACAGGAAACGACCACCAACTCTCATTAATAAACACGTTAATGGGCTTGGAACACGTGTGCTGTTAGTCCTCTGAGCATGTTCATGCTTCATTAAGGGTTGACTCGTCCCTTTTTCATTGAGGACTCCATCCTCTAGCTCTTTTTTTTTCTTCCATGCATCCATGTGATGTAGGTAGAAATGACTCAGATCGCATTTTCATTAACATGTAAAACATATTTTCCGCTCGCTCGCTCGCTCGTGTGAAAGACAAAATCCTCTAGAGACCCTTCAGCTAAAGCATTGTACTTGTGTTTTTCTAATACACAAACTTTACTGTTGGAAAGAGTCTATACACTGAAGTGCCAGAAAAGTACCAGTTAATCCTTGGTAGGTCCCCACGGGATCTTGGCCTGAACGTTGCACAGTCCTCACGCTGATGTTAGTTGAGGTCCCAGCATTGAATTCCGATGTTACTTGAGGCAGCGTTTTGCACGTCTACCACGTGAAACGATTCTCGCCAGCCTACGCTGGTCACGTTCACCTAGAGTCTTTTTACAGCCACGCTGCTCTCGTAAGTTTGTGGTTTTGCCGGAATTCTTGTAGTCATGTTACACCCTTGAAATGCTCATATGTGAAAATCCAAACCTCTGAAATGCTATGACGCATCTCACGAGCTAGAACTATGTGATAACTTGCCATTCTCATGGCGGAAACAGCTCAAGAAGCTTCCATAGACGTCTGTTACTTTATATACGCACCGACGGACCCAGCTAGTGACGTGCACAGGTGGTGTTGCTATGTTTTTCTGTATATGCTCAAGTTTTTCTGGTACTTCAGTGTATGTCAGTATAGTAACAGATAATAATAGATGTACGATATTTTTAATCTATAATTTGGTTTATTATTTTAAAAAAAATTAAGTTTCCCAGAAATCTGGTCAACAAAATAAGATTGCACAAACAGGCACTGTTTTCTCTCAGGTTTAACGCCCACTAGCCAACTCTCCACCTCTCACACACCAACTAAAGAACATAAGTACTAGCACGTGCTTCCTCTGAGACACGTGATGCCGAACATCAGGACGTTTTCAAACTGCTGTTTGAGGAAAGCGCTATCCGCCCTCTTCCACATACAAGGACTCTTAAACATCTGTGATTGGCTAGTCTCACTGTGATTGACAACGGAGAGCGAGCATGTTATCCCTCCCACTCCGAGACGATGGCTAATATCGCCAGACGTGACGTTTACAGGACCAGGATAGAGCATGTTCATTAACCTGAACACGTGTACAGTGATTATTATTATTATCATTCCATCCTTAGGAACTGCTTGGTTTAAATTACGCACTCGTTTGTTTATGTTTTGGGAAATACGTCGCACGTTGAGAAAACATTGCACAATGCATTAACAGAATGTAACTCTGAGATTTTTTTACAAAAGGAAAAATTAACTGTATTCCAACATTAAGGACACTATTACGTAACAGATCCATGCTGATAAAGATACATATAATGATAGTGTCCCTTAATATTATCCTGTATATCCTAGTAAAAGTCACCTTCATACCCTGTTTTCTCCCTTTAGGAGCAGTGTTAGAGATTCTCTCTAAGCCAATGCCAAAGCACTGCGTCAGAGCTGAATGTGTCCTTGAGGCCACGTTCTGCCAATCCATCACCGTCATATTCACCCCAGCTTCAGACCGTCAGATTCACCCGAGCCTGTCGGACACGCTGACCTGTAACACATGCTGTCATGGGTACCACTTAATATCCAACTGTAAATCCATTAAAAAATACCATTTCAATCAACATCAGTACACGATTTCAGTTCTGGTATCTCCATCAGATTAAAGGTGAAATCATTTGGATTTGTATGTGGAACTGAGCGAGAAGCGATCATCAGCATTCATGTGAAAGCCCTGTAGCATTAATCATTACGTGTATCAGTCTGTATCCATTTTGCTATTAAAAAAAATAAAAGAAAGCCAAGACACTTTATTTAGTTTCAAACACAATTTATTCCATTTTATTTTACCGCAAAACGAGCACAGGTTATTTTAGACAAAAGACGCATATGAATCCTGGAATTAGCAGCTTCTTGTCATTGTGTATCTTCAATAAAAATAACAAAATCAAAGCTGTGGGCGGAACGGTGCAAGAAGGTCCCGGGTTCGATCCCCGGGTGGAGAGGTCTGGGTCCTTTCTATGTGGAGTCTGCATGTCCTCCCCGTGTCTGTGTGGGTTTCCTCCGGGTACTCCGGTTTCCTCCTACAGTTTAAAGACATGCATATCTGGTTACTTGGTGTCTCTAAAGTGCTGTGAGTGTGTGTATGAGTGTGTGTGCGGCTCTCCCGTGACCCTGGGGACAGGAATAAGCGGATATATAAGATAATGAATGAATGAAAATCAAAACTGTATGAGCCAAATCTAAAAATCTATAAAGGCACATGAAGAAGGGATCAACAGGGTCGATAGGAAAAATCTGAAAAGGGAAAAAGTACTTATTCATTTGTTTGTTATTAATTGAAATGTCCACTAAAATAGGACAAAAAAGCTTTGTAAGTATACTACTACTAACTACAATAATAATAATAATAACGTCTTTTATTATTATTATTATTATTATTATTATTATTATTATTATTATTATTATTATTATATAGCTCAATTTTAAACTAGGTTTATGTCATTTACAAACAGTGACCAATTAATAAAATACCATTAAAATATAATATTAAGTCAGTTACAAAATAAAGTGCATAACACAGATGAAATTGTCCTGACTAAAAATGAATAAAAGCTGGATTGAAAGGATGATCATCCTTTTTAATCCCCCAAAAAAGCCTTAAAAGTGGGTTGATTGATCACACGTCTTCCAATCAAAGTGGAAATGACACAAAAGGGCAGACCAGTTTAGTGTTCTGTTTGTATGTATGTTTGAATGAAAAAAAGTTACAGCTTTCTGTGTTACTGTGTTCGTTGTCAAGAGAATCTAGTACAGCATTATGGACACGAACGAAATAATTATCGTGAATACAGCCGTCTTTATAAAGCCGTGTTCAGACTTGGAGTTCGGTTCCCTTGGTCTGAACCAAACAGGAAATGAATACATTGTTAGATGTTAGTCCTGGTTTGGTTAGCGTTCACACTTACAAATTTACAACTGAACCAAAATAATTAAAAATAAAGTGATGGATGACGCACGTATGACGTATATTTTGTGAGCCAGTCATTTTACCAACTAGAAACAGCAGGAGGAGGTAAAATGGATAAAGGAGTCGAGGCATTCTTTGTCTGTGAGCACTCTGTTCTCTCACGGTGTGTTTAGAGTCACGTCTTCTGACATCACGTCATGTGTTTGGTTCGTTGAGATGCCTTTGGTTCGCATCGTGTTCATCCTTACTTCAAACGGACCGCACGTGAATTCGTTTAGAAACGTACCAAGACCTTCCTGCTCAGGCTGAGACAGTCTCCGTCTGCTTATTTAGTGTTCGAAAGGAAGCGTTCACACTTACAGAACGATCACACTAGGGTTCGTTTTAATCGCACCAAAGCTGAAAGCCTGAACACCCCTTAAAATTTACTCCCGATCTCCACACCACTGACACCGCTACTAGCTGTGTGAAAGCATCATTTTTACTCTAAATGTAATTCTGTTTTCTTGAGGCGCTCACTTTTGCTGGCATCAGCAAGAGAACACTTGCTAATTCATTTATCGATTAAAGGAATCCTGAGACGTAGCACTAGACAAACTTAGACAGACAGCTAGCCTGCTAGCAAGCCCCGATCTACGTCTCTGTCACAAACCCAGCTGCTGTAGGAGACAGCATAGCTAAATGTTACTTCCCGCAGTATCCATTTCATTTTTAGCAGCTAGCCTTGATCTATAACTAGGTAGCTAGCTAACAGTTAGCTAACATTAGCTGTTAATATTATTATTAACTACTATGCTAGTTAACAGTACCTGAATAGCAGAATGTATAGCATTAGGCTAGGCCTTCTGTTATCACGAAATTTAAAGCAGTAGCCAGATTTGCTAGCACGCCAGCTTACTATAAATTGCACTTAAATAAAAGCTATTAGCTAGGTTCTCTAGTCTTGCTGCCAACACAGCAGTAATAAAACAAGACAACAACATTGTGGAAAACGTCCCCGTTCTACGTCTCTGTCACGAACCCAGCTGCTGTAGGAGACGATGTGACTGGTCAGAGTCAGATACAGTAAATACTGATAATGCGGCGCAGTTTTGCAGCATATACTACGGCAAAACATCAGGACACTCTAAATCTAGCTAATTTTACAGTTGCGTAAACTTTATTAGGTCCATAGGCATGATTTCACGATTCTAGGAGGTGCGTAAACACGTTACGAGCGTTTACCCTCAGCACCGTTTGCACCACATCACACTTATTACGCCACTGAGGGAACCTCGTGATGTGACACATTTCTCAGTTCTCAATTTGATTGTCGAAATATTGACAGGTGTCCAATTTTAACGCTTCCTGTCAGCCTGCATAACCGTCTCCATGACGTTTCTTATCCTGGGGGATTTTGGGCTCATCGTACCTCCTGCTGAAAGCATTATCTGAGTAATCCCTCAGGATCTGAGGTTCTGGGTCTGGGAGAAGTTGCGTGTTTTAGCTCCCAGCGGACAGAGCAGATTTTCTGGCTCTTGACTCTTCTGTCACTCTAATGGAAGTCTAATTGTCTTAGTGATCAATATGGGGCCAGCCTGTAATCAATAACACTCTTCTGGGACTGACACAGGCTCTTCACTTTCTGCAGGACTTGGTTACAACTTAAACAAAGCCGAAAAATCAGAACTGGTGCTTCGGGTCTATGCTTTGGTGTAATGGACAAAATAATGGGAGATATTGTTTTGGTTTTAATTTAATACTTGGTTAGTTTAAGGATATTTTTTTTGATGAGTCATTCTGTACCTGTACTAGTTGTCTGTTTATCCAATTAAATGCTCTGTAGAATGTAGATGTCCCGCCCCTGGTGGTGGGGGTTGGGGGTTCGGGTCTTGCTCTACAGTAGTGGCTTGTTCGCCTTAGAGGTGGATTATTAACGCGTTTATTGCTGTGCGTCTTCACTTTTCTGAAACATCACTTGGTTGAGGTCATGCGCCATGTCATCATCACCACGCGGTTTTATCATAACACTGATTGAACGTTAGCTAGCTAACTAGTTTAGCAAGCTTAGCAAATATTACTTCCCCTGCAGCAGCCTACTGTTTTCAATTTAGTAGCTAACCATTATTTAGCTATAGTTAACTATAGTTGTTATATAATGTATTCAAACCAGGAACTAATAAGCTAGATAACAGTAGCTAACTAGCAGAGTAAACTAACTAGACTATAATTCTATCACAACATTTAAACCAGTAGCGATGAGTGCTAGTAAATTAGTTAACTATAACTAGCACAAAAAAACTGATTAGAGTCTGGCAATGCTTCCAGGTTGAGTTCTTTTCATTCTGATTTTAAAATCCCAACGTACCTTTACATAAAAACATACCTTTACTATTTTTTTATTAAAATAGTAGAACAGATTTCTGCTTACTGAGTGAAAATGTGTAGAATCGTATAATCAATATGGAGAGATGTGTATATAATCATATAATATCAGTAAGGAGATGTTTATTTTTTCCATTTATGGAAGGAGTCTCCAGTGTCCAGGGTTTTTTTTTATGTTTTCTGACACAGGGAAAATTCTTTTTAGTATCATTAACTTTAAGAAAGAGAGACAAGAGAGAGGCTGGTGCTGGAACAGCTATGTGTAGCTGCTATAATGTAAATCAGAAGTGGAACGATCTTGTTATGCAACATATTAAATGAGCTATAAATTGATAAAAAGTAAGACGACCCATTCTTAAAGAAGTGTAAAAAAACATGCACCAGGATATCGTCCGGGTAAAAGTGGACAAGCATCGGTGACAAATCCTTCATGACACAAAAAAAGGTTCTTGCTAATATAAACTTTTGACTCTTCTCCATGTTTTAAGCTACAGTCAAATTTGGCGTATCTCAGCTGTTCCTGGATGTCTTTAATTGTCATCACTTTGACTTCCTGCTTCAAAGGGAAGTACATTAGCTTGCAAAATCAAATCACAGCTCTCTAGATGTTTTGCAGACTTCCATACTTCCTGTCTGGTTTCTTCCAAATCAATCAGGTGTCTGAAATGAACCTCGGTCCGCATAAAGCCTGTGATGTAGCTCACACCTGAGATGAACAGTCTGTCTCCTTTATCTGTTCCTGAGACATCTGTGCCTCGCGAGTCAGGACTCGGATAAAACCGTCTTCTCCTTGTGAAGGCAAGTAATTTTGTTGAAAAAGGTCCACATCACATGAGCATAATGTTGAAAACAGGCTAAAAAACCCCCGCAAGCGATTGGAAAATAAATCGTTTTCCCCACCACAGGACCATAATCACAGGTTGTGTTGTCATCAGAGAGCAGTGTGACCTCCAGGCTTGAAGCTGACATTATCAAGAAAAAATAACACTAGTGCTCAAAGCACAAGGAGAAAACTAATCATATGCTTGACATTTTCACACTAAAACATATTTATTTAGTTCATTTTGTGAAATGAAGTGCAAATGAAGTGAGACGTCCATCAAGTTAAAATTATCTCTGCCCACGCTGTACAGTAATACACACTTAGTGCTAAATATTGCTTTAATTTTTACTCTGTAATCGTTTAGCAGCATTAGCAAGCTGTTTAATCACAACCCTGTTTGCACATTAGCTAGCGAAATGCTACTTCCAGCAGTATCCGTTTCATTTTTAGCTCCTAGCCATGGTCTCTAATGAGGTAGCTAACATTAGTTGTGATATTATTATGAACCTCTATGCTAGCTAACATAGCTAGCCAAATAGCAGACTGTATAGCATTAGGCTAGGCCTTCTGTTTTTAAATCACAAAAATTTAAACCAATAACCAATTTGGATTGGTTGGTTGGTTGGTTGGTTGATTGGCTGGTTGGTTGATTGGTTGGTTGGTTGGTTGATTGGCTGGTTGGTTGATTGGCTGGTTGGTTGATTGAACGGTTGATTGGCTGGTTGGTTGGTTGGTTGATTGGTTGGTTGGTTGGTTGATTGGCTGGTTGGTTGATTGGTTGGTTGGTTGATTGATTGATTGGCTCGTTGGTTGATTGGCTGGTTGGTTGATTGATGGATTGGCTGGTTGACTGGTTGGTTGGTTGGTTGGTTGGTTGGTTGGTTGATTGGTTGATTGGTTGGTTGATTGGTTGGTTGGTTGGTTGGCTGGTTGGTTGATTGGCTGGTTGCTTGATTGGTTGGTTGATTGGCTGGTTGGTTGGTTGGTTGCTTGATTGGTTGGTTGGTTGGCTGATTGAACGGTTGATTGGTTGGTTGATTGATTGGTTGATTGGCTGATTGGTTGGTTGGTTGGTTGGCTGATTGGTTGCTTGATTGTTTGGTAGATCGGTTGATTGATTGATTTTCCTATAAAAACATGACACTGAGTGTTTTATTGCTTACTTGTCATAATGCTGCCACCTTTTCTAGGTGAATTTCATTAAAGCTGAAACAGGATCATTGTTGGATTTTTTTAATGCTTAGTCAATGTGATTTAACAGGGCGAGTACCAAAGTGTCCATATATCATATGACCTTTGTGTAAATGCTTACTGAACAATTACTAGGCATCGCAAAAGCATCACTAGAAACAGCAGCTGAGGTTTTGTTGTGGTTTTGTGAAAGAAAGTTAAATGAAAGGAGCAGAAAACCCTGTAATCTTCGATCGCGCATGTCCGATGTAGCTTCCTCCGTCCTTCATCCCAGCTCGAGTTTCTTCTGGGAATGTGTTCTACAGACTCCTTTTGCTGAAAGAGCTCAAGTGTTCAGCATCTCTCATCAGCACTTTAGCACATCAGAGGCATCTCTGACCTCAGCGGCAGGGCCGATTGGATTTCACATGTAACATGGTTATTGATGTCTTTTTCCTCACTGACCCTCTTGGTGTGTATTAACATGACGTCCTGGATTATGGATGAATGATAAATCGCTCCTGTGGACAATCAGGACACTGATTAGCATCAGTCTGTGGAGGGGTTGGGGTTTAAAATTGAGTAATGTTTCCGTTTGGTCTTTCCAGTGAGCTGGATCTGAGCAGAGATTAATGCAGTGAAAATGTTACAGAGGCATCGCAATAAAAAACCATTTAGTAAACCAGAGGACAAATCAAACCTCTAGTGTATTTTCAATGAGATGTGTGTGTGTGTGTGTGTGTGTGTGTGTGTGTGTGTGTGTGTGTGTGTATGAATGTGAGAGATACTTTTGAAAACTAATTCTAAGTTTTAAAATGAGCCTAGCAGATCACATTGCTTCTTTCAAAAGAATAAATGCGAAATATGAAAAAAAAAGTCTTCTTCTGGTTTCTCAAGGGTTCTTTGGATAGTTAAGTTCTCTCACTGTTTTTCGGTTCTACACAGAATCTTCACAGGCTGTCAAGGGGAACAAAAACAAAACACTTGTACATGTTTAATGCTTCCTACTTATTTTACCTTCATTATGACCGCTACAGCTAGCTGGCTGTCATATAGTTTTTGTCAACGTTTTTTCTTCGTCTTCTTCTCCTCCTTCCATTTTTTTTCACCAATATTTGGTTGATGTCATACACATATGATATACATAGACATCACCAATCCACATGACACTTGGTGTGGTTGTAGCTCCACATGTCTGATACAGAATATAAGTGTTTTTGTGACTCTTTTTAAGCACTTTTTGGACAATAGTTTTCTAGTTTAATGTCTAGTTTTCTTTCTTTTTTTATTTACACACCAGATAGCATTTGTATCTTACAGCTCCAGGGTCCCAGAGCTCAGGTTTCTGTCTGGGGAAAGTTCTGTCTGTGTCTGTGTGGGTTTCCTTTCAGTTTCTTCCCACCTCCCAAAAACATGCCCCTAGATAGACTGATGATTATAAATTACCCTTGGGTGTGAATCGGTGTCTGTATTTCCAGCTCAGACCCATTGTTTCCAGGACAGTCTGTAGATCCACCACAATCCTGATCCAGGATAAAGCTCTAACCCAAATCGAATGAATGACTATATATCATGTTTTGAATGCAACATCCTGCTACATTCGCATCAGCACAGCAGTGTTCCTGTTCTTCCTGCCCACACTGATAGAAACTGTATGAGAGCAGGCTTTAATGGACTCAATCAGAGTAACAATGGCAGAGTGACTGCAGCAAATGTCACCTGTGCCAGCACAAAAATGCAACCATCTGGCTTTCAAAAACAAAGTTTTAATGGTATGTGGAAATTGGGGTGAGAATTTGTAATCAGAGAATACATTATGAAAGTAGTGTTCATGCACCTTATTAGAGTGGAATAAAAAAAACTATTTGTTGGGAAAAAACACCACTGGTTCGACAAAAAACCTGCTTGCACTGTGTTTTGAATTAAAATAATAGCAACACTCTCACTCTAATATTCTTCCTTCAGTCAAATAAAAGCTATTTGGTCAAAGACAATTCTAAGTGAATCCATTTTTATGAAGCTAGTATATCAAATACTGCTCATAACAGGACCAGAGGCCCGTATTGAGCAACAGTACAAAGTCTTCCTCTAAGATTAATACATGAAACAATTCTTCTCTTGCTTTTCTAAGTGACAACAAAGACTTCTAACCACTTTGTTGTTCGGAGAGGCTGATTCCTACAGTCCTACATCCCTACATCCAGAGTTACTTCATGTTTTTAGGATTGCTTTCTCAAATTTGTAGCTTT